>VOMN01118741.1:0-17864 GCA_014899125.1 Orchestia grillus | reverse complement strand
GATATGTACTCAAATATGTGTATGTATGTTAGTCTCTTATCCAAATGGCTAAATTCATACCCATTTTTGACCCTAATATTTAATTGTAACCAACTCATTAAGTTCCTGTACGTTAAGCCTCTTTTTGTTATTAATCATTAATTGATGTACTGTAAATTGAATGCCATCATTTCTATATAGGTTGCCTTGGAAGCCTTGTAGCTTACTCGGGGCCACATGTGGTATATCTCCTGATATCGGTTATTCATCATTCCTCATTTGATTGTAAACCTATATCTGATGTAAATTACTTGGGGTAAATAAATGCTCAAATAGTTTAATGTTTACATGCTTATTAAGTCAGGGAAAGAAGTGAAAGAAAACGAACGGGTATGGCGTAGTGCATTTGGGTAACCTAACAAACGTGAAACAGCCCAGAGGAAGTTTTTGAGCCATGGTCGGGCATAAGTCCAGTTCTTCTGAAGTCCATTACGCAGAGCGATTGAGTTCGTACCATTTCGCCTATCGTTCCTTTTTTACACTCAGTGATCCAGTCTAACTCCTCTACCGGAGCATCTATAATTATCTAGAATTTTCACTGCGTATGCCCAGATATCGCCGCCTGATAGTTGGTTATCAACGAGTTGCCGAAAAAGTTAGACGAGAATACTACACATCGACTTTGATGTTTTGATCTATTAACAGAAGTAATCATAATTCTAAAAATAAAGTTGCGACATTTGTTCCACAGGGGCATTCGTCGTATTTGGCCGACCGAAGAAGAACTCAATCGAGGCCAATTTAACTAAACCACTTTGAACGTCATTTATTACGATCTCAGGTTAATTAGCTATGAATTCAATGATTCCAATAATGTTCAAATTGAAACCAGTGGCATCGGAACCAAGTTTTTGAGATCGCACTGATAGATTGTTATTTGCACTTCTCGGTGCATCTGAAATGCTTAAATGCCTTCCTAAACTAAAACCCAGCAAATTAACGTAACCAGATAAAAGCGTACTTTTAGACGCATATACGCATATCATTTATGTACATCCAAATTTCAGGACTCGCCCCTATTTAAATATTTATTCGGTATTAAAATTTATCGAAAATATATTTTACTAGATAGTGTGTTTACGACCAATAAACTCATTTTTTTCACAATATATCAACTGCCGTTTTGTAACCGCTTACTAGTTGAGAATATAAATATAACCTTCACGTGTTGTGGGAATTAGAGATTTTGCATCAACTAATTCCCTGGATTTAATTTCATTTTCACAGTGAGGTATTTTTAATGATATTTATCACGATAATTTCTAGACTCAAGGAACTAGAAGCTATTTTAATGTAAATGAAGAAAATTGTTGAAAATATGGTTCTCGAAGTAAAAATGAAATGCAGAAAGGAATTTATAACTGTCCTAAAGTAATAGCTGAAACAATGACCTTAATCTATCAGTTTGTACCCTCAAATTGCAAAACATGTTGCATGTTTTTGCGTTCGCTAAATTTAATATTCATTTACAAAAAACTTATATGCGTACACTCTTCTGTAGACATTGCTTTACCGTAATTGTTAAACACGTAGATTGACTCATCTATACCAATGAGCCACGGAGCATTTCATAGAAAATATGTTTCTCAAATTCGAATATTCTGAAATGTCATCGTCTTCATCCGAAGATCTGTTAACATCTCTTTGTAAAAAAGGAGAAAATAAAAATATAGTGTTATTTCAAACGTCAATTTTCGTACTTCAAATTGAATTTTCACGTATCGATAGCCAAAGTTGCCCTTTCGTTTCAACTCAACTGGAGATTTCACGGAGCGATCTGTCGGTGATCGGCGTCAGTCTCTTGCTCACTCCTGTACATGGATACATAAGTTCCTGACTCTACGTACAATAAGTGGATCGAATTCGTATTTTTTTCAAATTGTTTTTTTCAACTTTTAGACCCTGGTGTCTTTACCTTTAAAAAAGTCTTGGGAAAAATTCTTAATTTGATGTTTCAAAATTTGTACGGCACTTTATACATTGAAAAATAAAGAAACGCCCATATTTGGAAGTAAAATTCATGAAATTTGCAAAAAAATACAGAAAGTGATCATACGGATATATTTGGAATTGGTTTTCATTACAATGTCTTATTTTAACAGATTGGCGTATATTTGGGAGTTTTGTTATGAATGCCAATTTTAATGCCACGACCCGAAATTTTGAAGTATTTCTAACAATGAAATGAAGGGATCCCCCTCGAAACATTCCTGCTTCTCGTAAATTTCATCTCTGCCTCACTTTGTTTTTTCCCCTAAAATTTGTTCAATCTTATCTTCCTTTATAAAGATGTGCTTCCTAAGCGAATGCGGGAATGTGTTGTGTATGAGTTTAGTTGTGTACAGTGTACATCAGGTTATGTCGGTATGACGTCTTCGCCATTTTATGTTAATATTACCTGGCGTCGTGAAGGCAGCTTTCGTAATGAGAGACCTTTTACTTGACCCAGTCATTCATCTGTTCGCCTTCACGGTGAGCAGTGCGGTGCGCCCGTAACAAAGAACGATTTCGAAGTGTTACGTACTTTATCTAGTGATTTAGATCTAAAAAATTTAGAATCCTTATTCATAGTCAAAAATTAACCTGTTTTGAATAATACAAATAGCTCGTTTCCATTCTAAGTTTTACGCTTGATTGATACGAGAAGAGGATATTCAGGAAAGTCGCCTTTCTTTATTAGAATATTCATCAGAAATTTGAAGACCAACACAACCGCACACAGTGAAAGCATTTTTTATTATAGTCACGGGTCTTCCCTTCGGACCCACGTTCGCGAACATGCTACGGGGGGAAAACATGGCTAGCCGATTGCCCCTTGGATTTTAAGCCTGAGTGTTACCGACGATAAGTCGATGACACATTTCTTTTATTTCAAGATCAAAGTTATGCCCTTTTATTTCTTGACTATTTGAATTCTAAGCATCGATCCATCAAATTTTCTATTGAAATTGAAAATGATATTTTTTCGTTTTTAGAAATTTTGTTTTAACTTTTCCAGAATTGACTTACCTAGGATTGAGCTGGTCTCTTGAACGTTTAGATTTGACATATTGTTTTTAATTTCTTTAATGCATTTAGTCCCCGCGGTAATTAGGTCTCTACTATAACAAAAAAATGCTTTCACTGCAGGCGGTTGTCCTCGCCTTCAAGTTTCTGAAGAAGTGGACAATCCTGCTAATCTTTGACAAAGTTTTACTGCCAGCACTAAACGAAATTAAAATTAATTGCCTATAATTTACCAAAGAACATAGATAACTTAATGATGGAGGCTCGTGATTCCTGCTCATTGCACTCTGAAAATTCTTATTCGAATATTCTACTCTGACAAATTACCTGATCAAGGAATATATTTCAATAATGTTCCGTTACTTTCCCTCCTAAATAAAACAAGCTTTTATATAACTTTGTATCTCGACAATATTTGCTAAGTTCACCTGCTGCATCAAGTCATGGAGTTTAAATTTCAATGCGTAATTTTAGGGTGATTGCATCATGAAACATTAAATTGTAGTTTACTGTTATACCCAATTGCTTGCAATGAAATGGTGAACTGAAGGGATGAAAATTAGGCACAAATAATAGTCCTCTGCAATTCGGAAACTACACCTCTTTTGTTAACACTGACTAGTAATTAGTGTACTTGTATTAACGCTGGCTGGGGCAGCTTGGGCTAAAAATAAACGTTGAGATTGAAGGCAAAGACAAACACACGCACACACACATACACTCGGCGAGTGAGTGCGGAAGTTTTAATTATGTGAGTTGCCAACTCGCTACAGCGATGTGCAGCCCAATAATAAAGATGGGTCAATCCTATCGTTCATGCAACAGTACTCTAAGATACATTATTACTACTCAGGATGTTTTTAATTCGTACTTGAATGGCATTTTGCAGTCAGATTAATGGATGTAAAGCTTAGCTGAAAATTGTATCATGTTCTAATTTTCAGCAACGTTGTAAGGACATCAAACTCCGGTTTCATCGAAAAAGTCTTCGAAACTATGTAATTCTACATTTGGGCCTGTAAAACTACCGGGATGTGAAAATTAGGTTCGTAAATTGAGTTTTCGTCTATCCTACTGTACAATGTTTTAGCGTCTTCCGGACAGGCGAGTAAAAATTAACGCTAGTAAATTTAGAGTGAAGTTTTGTTGTTTTTGGACTGGCGTAAAAGGTATTTAAGCCGTATACAATTACTCAGATTTAAATGGAATAATCATGCCTGTTGTGCTTTAGTCTTAGCCATAGGAGAAATGTTTCTATTTTGCTGAACATGCCTTCAGCAGGGGCTGGAAATTCAAAATGACTCATTTTGTTTATTCAAATCACTAAAACTGGTATTAGGAATGCTCTTCGTATATTAATTAGAGTATTCTGTTCTCATCCATAATTATTTATCCGACAAGAAGATGTAAGTTACGTGAAGATAAAACAATTTTTCAATCCCAAATTCGGCTACTTGGACGACTGGGTCAATGTGACCGAGCATAATATGCTAAAATGAAATTTCTGAATATAGCACGTGGCTCGGCCCTTATTTTTGTAAAAATTTAATCTTCTAATAAACGAACCTATTTATTTCATCCAAACGTTTCATTAGTGGTAGGAGCCACGGGACACACAAACCTTCCGGGAACCGTAACTCCATATTTAATCACAAAGGTTACTGTCTCTTCACGTGCGTTCAAATAATATGGAACTGAGCGCTTATAATTGAAATTTTATTTTAATACTGCGTTTTAGCTCTCTCGTAGTGACTAGAGTGCTAAATCTCCAAAGCTCAGTTATACTCTCCAGGTGTGGAAAAATCCTATTTTTCCGTTCAACTAATGAATATTGTGTTGTACCAATTAAATGTATATACAGATAATTTAGTGTTATTTAAGAAAGGGCTAGGTCTTCATTTTGATTAACCAGTTCAGGAGTTATCATCTTGGGATTCTTTATTGCTGCCAGCTCTTATCCTGTTTTCTTGCGCGGTAACCAGGAGAATTCGAAGCCACGTTCGATATTGGCCCGGGAGCCGCTCATCCACTAAATAAGAGTTCAGTTCCAGTACTTCCTTAGTACAGCTGTACGTGCGTGGTTCCCCGGGCGCACGAAGACGGGATAACTTGGTCACTGACGCGTAAAAGAGCACAACACTGCGCCTACTCTACGGAGACTTCGTTTCCGCCTGTTGACCCCACTTCTCGCCCAATGCCGTGCCACACCATGTGCGGCTTACTCCACCTGCTGCCTCTGCTTTTCCACCTGCAGTTCGTCGTCCGCCTGTTCCCGTACACTGAGGTTCATGGAGGTGAGTTGGCGGCGTAAGGGCTGTTTGCTGACCAACTTTCCATGAACTGGTTATACTATTTAAGTGCGAANACCTGCTCCCGTGCACTGAGGTTCATGGAGGTGAGTTGGCGGAGTAAGGGTTCTTAGCTGACCAACTTTCCATGAAATGGTTATACTATTTGAGTGCGAAGGCAGCCCTTACTTTATCAACTATAATAACTATTTAATTTATGATTAGTAACGTATGAACATTAACTTATTAACTAATTACTATTACCATCAACAAAACTATAACTATAACTTTTACTGTTAATAAAACCATAACAAATTACTATTACCAAAACCATTACTAGTACCAATATTAAACGAACATTTGACGTTGACATCGGTTCAACCTATTACGAAATTTCCTTTCAGGGGAACATATCAAATGCTAGTTCTCTAACCCACAATTTTGTTTCTATCGTTTGCAGTTCTCGCTAACTTCAGAGCGACAACCGGCTNTCAACTTATTAACCAATTACTATTACCATTAACAAAACTAAAACTAAAACTATAACTATAACTATTACTTAAACCAAAACCTAAAACTATTGCCAATACCATAACTACATATTACCTAAAACTATTGCCATTACTAAAATATTACCTAAAACTATTACTGTACTAGAACTATTACTGTTACTAGAACTACGTATTACTAGTACCAATACTAAATGAACATTTGACGTTGACATNTTTACCAAATTTCCTTTCATGGGAACACATCAAATGCTAGTTCACTTACGAACAATTTTCTTTCTATCGTTTGCAGTTCTCGCTAACTCCAGAGCGACAACCAGCTCGTCGTCTCCTCCAGTACACTTGACACAGCAGCGACCATCTGACTGCTGGAATGTTCCCTGCCTAAATTTTCGTTAATTAACTTAGTGGAATCCTTTTGTCGTTGTAATGAATCAAATGTACAAAAGCAATTTAATGAACCTTTGATTTACNATTTACCACAGCGTTTATTTTCCCCCTTTATTATAGATCATGACTTTTCTTTTTTTTCATACATCTTTGTTTAACCTAATTAGATATCAAGTTTTTCTCTGAATGTACTTCTAAAATATCAAAAAGCATTGGCAAGATATTTCAAGATATAAGAATTGCATTATTCTTGAATCCATTATTACTAGCAATTTTTTGAAAGATACAATGCTTGAGTGGGCTCCATGGCGTACTGGTAGCGCGATATGTCATAGCCTTGTAGCCGAGAACCCCGGGGTTCGAATCTCGGCTCAGGCGAAGGATTTCACTTAACCAGGGAGTACTTAACTTCAAAAATGAAGTTTAAACCACACATTCCTCGCATCCCTCACCCCGCACGTAGTTGTAAGACATTGAAAACACTACGTAAAACGTGTTGGAATTAATAAACGTTCTTTTTGAAAATTCAACAGTAAAACGTGTTGGAATTAATAAAGGTTCTTTAAACTTGAACGCGGTACGAGTACTACTTGAACTTTCCAGTTCTTCTACGAGGGCCAACATTTGCCAACCCCTTTAATACGGCATATAAATTGACTCTAAAGAATCATACATAGTACAATAATTTTGGATCTTCTTGCTCTGTTAGTTGGCAAAATATCAGTCTCCTCAATAAATTTCTCAGAGTATTAACCTGTGCCTTTTCATGCAATTTCCGATTCTACATGAAGGTACTGAGGTAACTGAATTTTACTAAACAGCAGTGCCCATTTGGGGTTGCCATTTACTAGTCCCTAATTCCCAGTGTGGATTTCCGCTGTTTCCCTCAGTCGGTCCGCAGTCAGCGTCCGTGTAGACGCGGTTCATTTCAGTCGAGGCGCATGGGCCTACTAGTCCCAGAGTCCTCATTAAACTGAAGGAAGAAGAAGGTTTATTTTGGTCTCATGGACGCAACACCTGTGACCTGAAACAGTTTTTCATATTAACCTCTAGCAGGTGCGAAAAGAAAGAAAA
The DNA here is from genome assembly GCA_014899125.1 of Orchestia grillus. Classification (NCBI taxonomy): domain Eukaryota; kingdom Metazoa; phylum Arthropoda; class Malacostraca; order Amphipoda; family Talitridae; genus Orchestia; species Orchestia grillus. The sequence goes on along the minus strand of VOMN01118741.1, from coordinate 10,558 downwards.
TAATATCGGGAAGCACATTTTAGGAGCTCTGAGATATGCAGCAACGAAAAGAGATTTGGTGCCTTATGTTATGTGTGGGGACAAAATATGTAAACGTCAAGTTGAAGTACAGTATTTACAAAGCGTCATGACGAAGACATGTAAGCTGATAAGACCAAAAAGGAAAAAATGAGCTGGTCTACTCTATTGGGACGTATATGTACTATGTAGGCACGTGAGTACGTATGTTACAAATTACATGATCGTACGAGGAGGAAGGAAGAAGAGACAATGAAGGATATTGAGTGGTATGATGAGTTGAAGAGGGAAAAGGTGATGAAAAAATTCATTGCATCTTTGTGCTGCTTACAAGAAGGACATGAAGAAAACAAATTATGATTATAAACTTAAATCTAGTTTGTTGTTTAGCGCTTAGAGTAATTCTATGAAGTTGTGCTAGAGCAGAAGAATAGAGGGAAAAGAAGACAGATGTCAGTTGTGTCTTTCTACAGAAGTGGAAACTATTCAACACTTTTTGGTTTAGTTGTGGTTATTATCATCATCCAGTAGTATAGTAGACTAATATTCTCAAGTGTTTGTAACAATTTATGTTGCGTACAAGATGTCTCTGTAATCATAAATTCTGCCTGTGTGGTATGCATGCGTAATTGGAAATGGTCCTTTTCTTAATAGGCTCAGAGTGGCCTAAGTTGTTTAAGAGTCAGTGAAAAACAGACACTTGTAAAAAGAGGTTTGCGCAGCTTGCGCTCCCTTCTCAGGCTAATCATTCCAGTGCTTATGTTTTTGATTCCAACAACTGTTTGTATTTGAACATTTCCCTGTGCTACTTTTGAATAAATTGCTCAAGTAGAACACTTGAGTATTTTATTTACAACAGTGGTATCATAGGTTGCAGCTTCTGTTAAGAGTGGCATCATCTAATGGAACAATACACTATGGGGGAGATGCTCCTGGTTGTCTCAGAAGTGACTGGTGATGGTAGTAGAATTACTTACATAGGAGTAATATGGAAGGAAAGAACAGGCTTAATTAACTATTAATCAGTCATGATTGACTGTTCAAACTGTAAAAGAGACCATCTACCAGTGTCCAAGGAGTGCCCACATTACAGAAATGAAGTAGGAATTTATAACATTGGGGTACAGCAAGGCATTTCTTTTATAGAAGGCATAGATTTAGTCAGTCTGGAACAGATAACCAATGGTGCCACCAGTAAAATTTACCTGGCACAACTTTCACTGATCAGCATGTTGGCAAAAGACAAAATTCTTGGAATATGAATCATAAATCCTCTCAACCAATAGCTGATAATTCACTTTTGATATTAAATTATCAAGCCAGCTGTACCAATTATGTGAATTTTAAGAAACCTTTGGCCTTGGGAATGGGAGATCCCTAATAGAAGTTGATGAACTTGTGCAAACATGTACAGTTTATGGAGGCCAAGCAAAGCCTACAGTTCAAAATCTACAAATGCAAAAGTACAGTAAGGAAAAAAGAAGCTAGAGTGAACAGTTTTTCCAGGGTGGCTGCAGTGAATCATTAACAGAAGAATGTTATAAACCAACAAATTAACAGGGCAGTGAATTATAGTAACAAAATAATGAAACAATAATTATGGTAAACTAAAGAATGAAAATAATAATGAGGCTAGTGCTGTCATCTAGTGTTGCAAAAACAGCAAAATACATGATGGAGATTAGTGAAATGTTTGGATTGGAAAGTGTTAAGCGAACCTGAAAAAAAACAAATTGTCATATATGTTCAATAAGCCACACAAACCTTATAACTAAATAAAGTCAAAGTTGTAGTTCTGTGAGCATTCTTCAGGATTGATAATTTACTTATAAATACTTTTTGTTGTTCAAGATTGACCACTCATAAACCCTCAAAAGGCAGTGAACTCTTAATGGCCACTTGCAAGCTATTAATGGGGACTTATGAGCCTTTATTGACCAGCGATGAGCTCTCAATGGCCACTCCTGAGCCTGTATTAACTAGTGTCAGCCCTCAATAGCCAGTGATGAGCTCTCAATGGCCACTCATGAGCCTGTATTACCCAGTGTGAGCCCTTGATAGCCAGTAATGAGCTCTCAATGGCCACTCATGAGCCTGTATTAACCAGTGTGAGCCCTCAATAGCCAGTTATCAGTTCTTAGTGGCCTCACAAAGACTGTTGCTTAGGAACTTGTCATCAACATGAACCTCAAATCCTGAAATTGAGATGACTGACATTTTATTATGGCTTGTAAATTTCCCAAGTTTTACCCATCCTCCTACCGTATTGCATCTCAATCGAGACATGTCTGATACATTTAGCTATTCTATTTGAATGGATATTTTTGTGCATTGTTGTTATTTTTAGTTTAATTTGTGAAGTATGTGATTAATGCTGAGATCTGTTGTATTTAACATTTTTGTAAAATTTCATGTAATCATAGTATAGACTAAAAATGTATTTTTGTTTTGCTTTCTATAGTAATGGCTGCACTTTATTTGTATCTAAAATGCTATTTGTTTTTAAAAGAATGTAATCAACAAGGAATATCTGTATTTTCATATGCTAATTCAAGAAAGTATATTCTCAAATGATGTCAATTAAAATTTTACATGGGTAAATGAAAATGTTAGTATATCTTATATGCTTGTATGTAAAGTTAGTACAAAATGATCAACATTTTTAGAAATAATTTACTGGTACTCCTATAATATTTTTTTTTTGATATTTTAAAAAGGCTCTTGATATTATCTTGAGAAAATTCAGGTATGATTTTCTATCAAAATATTCTTCTTCCAGTATAACAGATTGTTTATAATTTAGCATTGTTAACTTCTGTGTTTAGCATCTATGTCACAGCAAGACATGAATGCTGGGGGGCCAGCCAATCTTTTGGCGATTGTTGTAGATATTCCTCCACACTTAATGTTACTCGACTGTGGCCCTCATCACTATCTCAATGCTATTATTGCCTTTGCCAATCTTCACTTGGGTGCCTCAGTGAACAGGAAGCTCTGTATCGTAGCTGCTACCCACTCAACTACAGAATTTCTATATCCTCCGCTTGATCCTGATGAACAGGTAAGCTATTAGTAGAAGAATTTGATACTTTCTGCCATATTTGGTTTGTCATGAAGATAATTTTGTGAAATCTGATCATTCTTTGTCTGCTCGAAATAGTCGTTTTTACTTTTCAATTATTTTAAATTTATTATTAATATTTTTTTAATTTGTCGATAGGTATACATTGTTTTACTGTATCTTACAATGTCAAAAGTTTTTATCCAAATTTTATTATTCTTATTCATATTTGAATTGACTATTCTCTATTCAAATATTACCTGAATATGGTTTACATGTAGATTAATGAATAATTCTATACATCATTGTTTCAACACTATAACTCAAAAAAAAACTTTGTTCAATATTTTCAGCATGTGCGCCAGAAGGATGGCAGACTGGAGCAGTTGCAGTGTCTCGATGAGTGCATTGAGCAGCGTCTCAAAGATCTCATGACCCATGAACAAAGCCAAGCTAATGGGCAAATGAATGGTTCTTGTTCTTCATCCTCATCTCCAGGTGTGCTTCAACATCATCTGTGAAAACAGGATTTTGATTCATTAAACCCTGAAATGTAGTTTTGGTCAAGATTGTACAGAGTGGCCCAAAAGTAAGGTACCCTTCCATGAAATTGTATCCTAAACATTTGTTAATGTATCAGTGCTACCAATATCAGTGAGAGTGCCTAACTTTTGGGCCACCCTATGTAAGGAGACTAGTAAACTTTTTTGCTTTTCCTTCTTCCTGAAAAATATGACTTAGCAGAGATAAGCAAGCTTGTACTACCCTAAACCTTGAAAATTGTACATCAATAAAAAGGAAAGAAGTGAATTTTGTGTTTAGGAGATTTAGGTCAACACCTTAGCACATATTTAAGATTACTCAGATAACACTGTTTATTATGAAACAACAGTAAGGGTTTTGTGTGTGAAGGTGTTAGTGTGCATGTGGTTGAGAAAACTGGAATAAACGTAAGGGACAAGACTTCAGTTCTCAGAGTAATAGTTAAAGCATTTAAAATTTTAATGTAATGTGTAGCTTTACTTTTAATCATATGCATTTTGTTTTTAATGGAAAAAGCAACAAGTGGCTGTAAAATTTATTGGTAGAATGTAGCGATAGGTGAATAAATATGGTAAATAAATATGGTTATTGTATCATGTATGTGCTTTTATTTTGTGTGAAGTGGGTTGAAAAAGCAATAAAATCTTGTATTAGTTGGTTAATCATTTGAGATACCTAGAAGTGCATAATTTTTATTGATATTCTGGGATTACAATATGAACAGGGAGGATGACATTAGTGAAGGTATTTCACAGTAGCAAATAAGAATGATTAGAGCAGGTTTTGAGGAGTTGCAAATATCTTGCTGAATTATGAAATTTTAGGAAAGTGTTCATGTATGATTGCATTTACAGACATCAAATAGAGTATTATTAAATTATTTGTTGAGAAGTAATAGCCAATGTATTTCCCACTTATTTGTGAAAGATGATATGCATTCAGGTACCTCACTTATCAAATCTATTTATTGAATTAATGTTAGTTTAATAATAATGCTTTCATGAAAGTACCTCACATGTTGCATGTTGTAATGTAGAAGTGTCAGCTCAGGAAGCAGGACCTGTTCATAAAACATATAGATTATTGCTACAAATAGATTCATTTTTAGTGTGAATTGACTCGTGTAGTAAAATGGGGTATGAGTGCAAGTAAAGGATTCCTTTAGTACCACTGTTCATGTGGATGCACATGACAAGATAAGGTCATAAAGTGGAAGTGGATTGTTGTTGTACATTGTTGATGTGGACAGCTGGACACACATGACAAGTTTATTAAGTAGACTGTGCTACAGATTCACTGCTGTCTGGTGCGATGGGCCGAGCTCTGTTGTTCCTAAGGCGCTTCATTGGCTCATCTAAAGCTGCCTCCAACACTGCTCGCATGCTCGTCATCAAAGTTGCTGGTATGGGCATGGCAGGCTGCTTGTTTTTAATTAGATGCCCTTATACATGATGAACGCTTTACTTCAATGTATAATAGCCTACAAAAATGAATGCTAGCTTTTCTTACCTTTGATGGAACATCTATGTCTTCACTCTGTAATTAGTTCTGATTAACTTACAAGCATGTGAAGATTAGTAACTATACTCGGTAACAAATCTTCTTCAATTATCTGAATAATTGTGATACTAGTCTGCGGCACACCTGTGACCACGCCTTGCTAAGCACATCTGCCATCAAGTCTCTTGTCTTGAAATGTGTTGAAGTAAAGAGATGTCCTAACCATTCAAGGACCACTGTCATTCGTGAAGGGCATAAGAAATAATCCAGTGAAATCTGGAATTCCTGTTTTATTCAAAACCAGGGTGCAGATGGACACAGGTGTACCAAATGGAAACGAATATTTATGCAAAGTTTCGTTCATTTAAAAAATATGTTGGTCATTATAGTGCTAAGAACCTATATCAAATTCTTCATGGTGGACTATTCTCCACAGGGGAGAGTGTGGGCCAGTACCTGAACTACATCAACGTGTACTTGACGGCACAGAAGCTCGGGGTGCCCATAGACGTGTGCTGCCTCACCACGGACTGCGGGCTGCTGCAGCAGGGTGCTGACATCACCAGTGGATACTACCATAAAGTGACTGAGGTGAGATGTGCATATTGAATTGCTTGAATGTTGAATGGGTGATTGCCCGAGAAATTTCTTCCCGAGTTAGTTCACAGACAATGTAGCTTTAGCCTGGAGGTACCAACTTGTTTGTGGGTGGTGTGATTACCCGAAAGAATTAACAGGCCGTAATATAGACTATGGCTGATACAGGCCTCCATGTTGGACATTCTGTTTGAGATGGGGGGCCGCACCTTCGACCCCATGAGAACCAACTTATTTTTAAATTAACGAAATGTTGCACCAACAGTCGTTAATATTTGATGCACCTTTGTTCTCATTCTTCTCAAGTTTGAGTAAAACAATAAAAATTGAAGATTTATTGAGATTATTTTTCATATCCTTTAAGAATAGCTGGGATTCTTCAGGATTAGCCACGCGAGAATGATCTCCTCTGCCATCGAAAATGCTCAGCAGTTACATGTGACCGGCGAGTTCAGCCATGAAATATAAGTCAATAAATGTTCAACATTTAAAATTTCTATGATACCAAATTCTTGCTTTTGTGAATAACTACAAATGAGAATATTTTATCTTTTCCTACGCACGACTGATTTCCTCATTCATTAAAAACACTCCCCTCTGACGCGTGACTGAGATCACCTATCGAACTGGCAAGAATTTCCATTGTGACTGAAGAGATGAGTTCCTCGTAGCGCATGAGTTAAACGAACACGTTATCTTGTAGGCTTTGGTGTAGGTTGAGGTGTAAGCGAATTGCATCGCGTATTTAGGATACGCGAGTGTAACATAACTGGGTGATTACAAGAGAGACAGTTTGCTCGTGTGAAGGCCATCAAAATGTGCGTGCAAGTTTACTTGGTTCAATAAACAAGATTATGGTGTCAAGTGAAAGTTTTTCCCATCATATGTGAAGCAAGGGGAACAAGCAAAAAGATCTTGCATTAGTTGGTTAATCATTCGAGACTTCAAGAAGTGAATTATTTTATAGTGAATTTTTTTACTCAGTTGTACGAAATGCTCGATAACTTTCTATTGATTATAGGCCAATGCTGTGAATGCCCAGGATTAAATTTCATTCAATGTAATCTTCTCATACTGTTTGCAGGAGTTTATCATGAATTTCTTCTTTAAGTGTCATATTTAAAAATATGAGCTTGTACTTCATTCCAGACATGAGGTGTTACAATCACCTAGTGACTAGTCAGTCAGTGTTGTGAAGTATTGTATAGGTTCCTTCAGCGCTGATTTCCCTCTTTGCTGAATAAGCTTGCGCTAATTTTTTTGCCTAAGAGCAAAAATATATTTTAATGTAGCAGCAGTTCATGATAACTATTTATTTTAATTTAACAAAGCTCCCTCGAGGCAGTTGCCTCTTTTACACTGGCCAAAACTATTGAGAGCATAAGGCTCTGACATGCAGGTGTGGTAGAGAACTTCTATCTTTCTGACGCACACTTGCGTGTTATGCGATGCTACTGAGGGCTTTGTAGCACAGTGGGCAATGCGCTCTGTTGTGAGGAGATCCCAGGCTTTCTAGGCTGTGATGGCGGAGTTTCGTGGAGTCTCGCAGCGCTTCCCTTCGAACCGGAAGCTGAAACATCACATTTCTCAAAGCATTTACGTGTGTTATCAACTTTAATGCATTTATAAAGCAAAACGTTGTAATGTACATCACCGTGATTGTGATAAAGTTTCTTTTACCATCGCAGCCTCAGTCGCTGCTGCAGACGCTGGTGGTGCTGTTCAGCTGGGGGGGTAAAGGCTCGAGTAGCCACGTCGCCCTGCCGCCCCCAGACACCGTGGACTACAGGGCGGCTTGTTTCTGCCACCGCGCCCTCGTCAATATGGCCAACGTGTGCTCCAACTGCCTCTCCGTTTACTGCAAGACGGTGCCCCTCTGCTCCACCTGTAATGTCTTCTTCCCTATAGAAATGCCCATCAAAAGGCCTGCTAAGAGGAAAAGATAATCCAAAAATTGAACTTCGTAATTCAATGCCAAGTGCTTGTACAAATTAGGCTTTAAAGGCTAGTGTAGGTATTTTTCAGTGTTGACGTTGGTAGGACTAATAAATTGTATTTTCAATTGTACGGTTGTGTTCCATTGTTTGAAACGTGTCCCCAGATGTGTAACTGGAAACTTGTTGAATGAAAACGTTAGTCATCGTTTTTTAGTGATATAAAAAAAATAATCGCTGTAGACGCCATTTCTTAGCTTTTAAATATAGGTTCGATTAATTATATTACCTTTATTAATTCTACACGGTTTACCGTTGTGCTTCAAATACCATGCAACTACTATTCCAAAAGCACTCCGTGGTCACGTGAAAATCAGTTGTTTGACCCGGGAGTCGAACCCAGTTATTGAGCTATCACTTTAACCATTGCGCATGGAGCCCTGTATATAATTGCGCAATTACGGTGAACATTGTAACCAAGAAAATGCCAGCTCTGGTACTAGTATGCCACTTACGGCAATGCACGAGTTGGAGCTCGAGCGAATTACATAACCATTGTGAACCAACCCTAAACTCTTCGACTATTACACGCTTGAATGTGTTTATATTCTGCACATTGTTGATCGAATTGAATTTTTTTTAAGTAGGTTAATAAAATATGTATTCCTAACCCTAATGCTTGAACTTTGCAGTGATATTTCGCGGAAAAACTATTCGGAACTCGTCGGGAGTGCCCCAAGATAGAAATCCGTTTAACCCTGCAAGTACAAGACAGATGAATAGTTCTTAAATTTGTTCCTCATTTGGTAGACTAATTATGCCAAGTGAAAACCAAGCCGAGACTGAGGTGTCCCGTACGACTGCAAACGTTAACATTCAGTCCGGCCTAAGCATTTCTGATTTTCAGTTGAGTCTTTCTGCTATTGGTTTTATATGATTCAGCTGAGTTAACGTGGCTTTTACTGTAATAGGAACTAGTTCGAGGATTAATAAAAAAATATTAGATATTTGGTCTAAAGGACCCATCTTGTAGTTGGTGACAGGTTTTCTCTGATGGATTAAGGCTCGAGTAATTTGACCATAAGATACATCACGACAGCCGCCACGACACATAAAACTGCTAAATTATTAATTTTATATGAGGGGTTTCACCAACATTGCCTCATATATTATATTTGAGTGTTTACTCTCGGGTTTGTATTGCTTCATGATTTACATTCAGATTTACTCTTAGATTAGTCTATTAGTTGGATCTCAGAAATGTGTCAATTTGTAGTTTAAGTAGTTAAAACAGCTTAAACGTTTCGTCTCATGAATGAAGAGTTAGATCCCTAAACATAGCCTAACCTCAAACCTCAACCCTTCACTGCGCAACGCATCATTCTTGATGTAGTTTTATGAAATGACATCTGAAAATTATTCTTGTTAAAATCTAAAAAAAAAATCAGTAGTACAGGGTTTAGATTTTACTAAAATCACAGATAGAATGAGCATATTTTAAAGCTCGGGCAGCTTCAATTCTAAAAATTCTCAGTGAAACGTCTCAAACTTTAAGGAACAGCGGTACTATGCGGCACCATTTCATTAGGCTGCTGCTAGTAAGGATTTTCACGGAGGGCTTCTCTTGGATCAAGAAGCTTAAACTCCACATTTTTCACGGCACTTAGGTGCTCCAACTTTACTTTAAAAAAAGCATATGAAAAACAATATATCGCATTACACGTTTGCTCTGCTGGAATACGAGTAGATTTTTCTTTCCGTTCATATGTTTACCATCGTCGATGTTACGTTTCATGACAATTCGAGATGGTAGTACAAGCCTAAATGCAGCCTCATCTCATATATACACGACACTGCAGCTGGTGTTTGATACAAAGCTAAATGCAGTCGTACCGCATACATATGCAAGACTAGAGCTAGGTTTTGATACAAAGCTAAATGCAGTCTTATCGCATACATACACAAAACCGCTGCTAGTTTTTCGTACAAGTTAAATTCAAACTTGTTGCATATTCAATTTGGTCGCTATAGGGTTAAACCAAGAAGCTTTGCGTCATCTGAAGACGGGGTGGGGCGCAGGGCGTCGTGCAGCAGTGCACAGAAGACTAGGCTGGTGTAGAGCGTGGGAGCTATGGTGTGCTGGTAGTTCTGGGTCTGCCCCACGCACCGCTCGTACTGCTCTTGAGGCACGACCAGTTTTGGCACCTGCACTGAGGACGTGGTCTCTACTTGTGCACCCTGCAGCAGGCGGTGCAGCAGAGACAAGCTTGATGTAATTGCGTTCCCGTACACCTGATGGTTGAAGAACATTTATTAATGCTTTTGCCTTATAGCAAAGTGGGTAACGTGCTCTGCTTTAAGTGGGGAAGTCTTAGGTTCCACTGCCAGTTGCACCAGCACATTTTCACATAGTGCTTCTCTTGGAACAAGAAGCTTAAACTCCACATTCCTCACAGCACTTATGTGCCCCATCATTGCTTAAAGAAACAAATAAAAAACAATATATTTCGCTACATGTTCGCTCTGTTGGAATAAGAGTCGATTTTTCTTTTTCTTCATGCGTTTACCATCTTTAATGTAATGTTTCATGACAATTCGAGATGGCAGCTATTTTCTGTATGGCAAGGAACAACTTAAATGAAGCCAACCACTACACACAAATCACGCAAACATTGATGATACGAACGACTGCTCACCTTGAGTTCAAAGAGGCTGTGCACGAAGCTGTCTCTCAGGTGGTACAAGGATGGAGTGTGTGTTGATGGTGCCATTGCTAAGTGCCCATGTACCATGCCTGTTATCTGTCAAAAAGAGGTAAAAAAATCTACAGACCAATCAAGTTGGCACACAATATATTGAGTTATAATGTTGTGTACAATATATTTACCCTGTATTTCTAGGCAGT
>VOMN01118732.1:0-50630 GCA_014899125.1 Orchestia grillus | reverse complement strand
TGTAAACCTGTTTCTGATGTAAATTACTTGTGGTAAATAAATGTTTTCAAATGTGTACAATGTTTCCAAATGGCTTTTACATATCGAAGCTCAAAATATGCGTGCAAGTTTCAGCATGTTTGTCTAGTTGTGATGAAATGCCGTTTATTAGCATACACAATCAACATCTTTGTAAATCGACAAAGTTCATTTCTTCAATAACGGTTCAGCATTTCCAACGAGTAACGCTTAGGTGAATACTGCACTAATATTTCACCTTTCTAATATGTCACCGAGACGTCTAACACCCTAAACTTTTATTACGTTGCCCCAAGCTGTGACTCTCAACGATTGGCTTATGCGTAAAATTCAGAGGCACTCACAAACTTGCGCCACTGTGGTGCTTGCAGGAGGATGGTGCAGGCTGCGATGCAGAGCAAGGCGCGCAAGCTCTGTTTCGACGCCCAGGAGACGGTCACGTGCCTGGCGCAGCGCTTCAGGGTCGCTCATGCTCTAGGTAACCCACCGGTGCCGTCATGCTCAGTCGCTCACTGGAGGCACTGACTGCTTCGTGGAAATGGGACTGCACTTGTAAGCAGCTCACGTCGGGAACAACTTCGCTGTCGAAAAATTATCGAATTGGAGTATTTTCTTATCAGAGAAATACCCAAGACGTAGGAAATTGACTTTTTTATCGTTATTTTCGTTTAACTTCAATGTTTCAATTTGGCTGTTTTAACCTTACTCGTAATTCGATCGACTCTAGAGCATGTACCTCTATCCCTAACAATTTTTGTGAGGGATATCTTTACAGTGAAGGAGTGCAAAATCTATTAGTAATTTTGCATTACCAATGCCCATTCACGATTCATGCTGCTGCTCCATTCAGCTGACAAACGCTTAGGGCCTTATTCACTTAGACAACTCAGCCTTTCCCACTCGTCCTTACAAACAAATCAGCTCTCATACGTGCAATTATGACAAAGAATAATTGCCCACTACGCCGGAATTACAAACATAACATACTATTAATACTGAAATATATTAATACTGCTACCTTAGTACTGTATTCCTAGCTAGGCGCACTTAACCACTATGTAATTTTATATTAATTACAGAAGATGGTTCTAAGTTCTCTTTCTGCTGAGGTTTAGCTGATGGTTTCATGAAACTTTACACCCGTACATCTATCTAGACATCGGTGGCATTATTGAGGAGAACGTTTTGCACTGTTGAGCATTCTTGGACTTAGAATTAGAATCTCTCTTCTGCTTGCACACCGACTCACGTGATCAGTCAGCGACCAAGGAATATCAAATTAGCTTCAATTTTAAAACACGGAGTAAATTGCAGCCGATAGGACGTGGCACGGGATTGCCCCGCAGCCTCGCCTGTGACGCATGCATTGGTTTGGGTTCTTATAATGACCTGTTCAATATGATTTCTAAAATAGTGTAAAAATTTAGATATATTGCTTTTTGTCGCACATAAGAATTATAACTGAAGAATTGAAATTTCCTAAACACGTTTCACTACTTTAATTTAAGATAAGTGACATATTAGTTGGTGAACGTGAGTGTCAAAGTTTTCAGTTTATATGCATTTTATATCTGTTGTGAAGCATTTTGTGAATAATTTTTATTAACAAGTAGGAATAAAACTTAACTGCAGAGGATTGCGTGGTACTTGTATTTTGTTTTGAATGATTCGTCGCGTTTTTTCGTTAGAAAGCCATCACTAAATTCCTTCAGTCATATAAATGCTAAAGCAGGTGATTAATTTGAACTCCTGTAACTCGTGGTGTAAAATTGAAACGTATATCGCTCTAAAATTCAAATAGAAGTAATTTGTTTTGTGGCCTGTATCACAATGACAATGGCGATCAGGGAGCCAGAGACGATCAGACGTGAACACACCCGTAAACATCGCTGAATAGCGGGCCTATCAGAACTTGATAGCTCAACACAGCCTGCAGCAGCTCACCTATTGCACTGGTGGAAATATGCGTCAAATTTGACTGTTTTGCTTGCAGTGCTGCGGGACTGGCACCTCTTGGACCCCAAAATTGGAGCGTGGCTGCTTGACGCAGACCATCCTCTTGTGACGTTCACAGCAGCTCTCGAGCAGCTGGGAGTCCTTGCCCCTCGACAGGTCAGCCCCCAAATAGCGGTGCCAGGGTCGCTAGAGTATTGAGGCAAACTAGAGAGCACGGATGGCAGATCAGAAAAGTTAATACGCAACGAGTAAATTTAAGTGCTCCGATGTTGAATAGTATGTTTGCACTGCCCGGAGACATACTGGAATTGAGGGTACCGAAGAAGGGAACAGAACTGTTGTGTTTTTCAGTGTATCGGTACTTTGCTCATTATACCGAAACGACCGGTTCGAATGAAGTTAAATACATTTCTTTTGCGATTGTTCGATAACCCACTCGTAAGCACGCGATCAACGAAATTTTTCCATATCGTATCTGAATTGGCGTTGAATTTCCTTAACTAGCTATGAGAAATTCGTCCATGTGATCCAGTCATAAGTAATTGCCATATCTGAGCAGAGGACACTGACAGGAGACCTGGGTCTGCTGAGCACGCTCATGAGGGCCCTGCAGAGACGCCTCACAGCCGCAGGATTGTGGCCCATCTTCTTCTGCCTCGAGACCAGGATAGCGACGTCCCTCGCCGGTGACTAGGCTCTAGATTTATGTTAAGAGGAGTTTTATTTTCATTTATACCTCTACAAACAATGGAAGGTGCAAGTGCGAGATGATGTTACGGAGGTTTGTGGTTTTTGTGCGCTGGTACTGGATGTGCTGTGAGAATTTCTGTATTTTACCATTTAACGCAGAAAAAGCAAAGTGCAGTTTTTCAATTGAGAGCTCAAAATTTAAATTTTAAATTCATGAAACCTGCCTTATGAGAAATGGGAAGTGTCAATAATAAAAGAGTCTCTACGATTGTTTTTATGGATGAAACATTCTTATGTGTGATTAAATGGGGAATACTAATATCTCCTTTGGCTTCTTGTTTTCTACTCTAATTTCTTACTGCGATTATAGTAAGTGCACGTTGGGAGTTTAGTAGTGAGTATTTATTAACGATAACACTTTTATATTATCTATATTATTTACAGCGAGCATTCAAACGTTTATCAAGTAGAAAATTATATAGAAAATAGTCATTTTTAACACTTTTGTTATTACCATATTAAATGGTTACTTGTCTTTCGAAACATGGAAGAGGTTGACTTAGTCATGATTATTTAACAAATTTTCTTTACCTTTGGTCCATGCATTCATTCCAGTGATGGAGCTCCGCGGAGTGAAGGTGGATCGAGCAGCCCTGGCGAAGAACAATAAAGTTTTGTCGGTAAGTCCGAACCTGTTTTTAAATTCCGCAATATAATCACGCAATTTTTAATTGTTCGTGTGTTTACTTATCAAATTTTGATAAACTGAAAATATACTGTAAGCGTTTGCTTTTGAAAATGGAATGTTTTAATTATAACCAGAATATGAGCAGAAAAAAGATATTTCCGAGAAAATTTCTTTAGCTGTTGACCATTTTGAATGATTTCCCAAAATAAAGTAAACGGATTATGAGAACTCCTATGAGTAAACAAAATAATTATCCCACAGATAATTACAAATAAATGTTAATTGTCCGCCGAGAATGTTGAAATCTTTCCATTCAGAAATTTAAATTCGGAATATATTCTTCACCGAAAACAATTCGGGAAGAATTGATGACTCAAATCACTACTTTTTGGCTTTCATTGATTTATTTTGAGATCATGTCTTCTTTATAAACTTAATTGATAGGCTCGCTCGCTAATATTATTTTTTCGGTCTGAGTTTTTTTAATACTGATAGAGCGACCAATCAAAATTCCATGAAACTCCGCAAAATGAACGACAGGCCAGCGTATGATCTTGTGTGGCCAGAATGAAATAGCTCGTCTGGAGCGAGAGTGCGGGCGTGTGAGCAGGAGCGCAGTCAACGTGAACTCTCCCTGCCAACTGCGGGCGCTGCTCTACTCCTCCCTCAAGCTCGACGCCAGCCTCAGGGTGCCCACAACCCCAGCTGGCCACAAGAGCACCTCGGAACAGGCCGTGAGTTCTCATGAGGCGCATCCAACTTGTAGCAACGACACCCCTCGGGGATAGTATCCAAGGGCACTATCGCCCACACTAACCATGGTACTAAGTAAATGGATACGATTAGAGCGAAATTTGGCATTTCCCTGGCCTCAAGACGAGGATCCATCTTAGTGAATAAATTATTGCTCAAGTGCCCTTAAATTTAGGTCGTTCATTGAGATGTAACACAGAACAGGGACTGTATCAAACGAGGTGGCTTGTACAGCAACGCGTTGACTTGTACACAGCCCTCTCTACGTCTAAAAATCTCTAACTTGAATGAATCTTAAATTATTTATCTTGCATATCTAATGGTGACAAAAAATCTGGGATGGTTTCATTTCCTAAATCTATATGGCTTCGTTTCAATAGAAACATCATTTGTTTCGATTTTTTCATTTAGGATCAAGTTAACTTCAAACTGCTTACGAAAACGAAAATGCCGTCACAAACATTGGAACAGTAACCAAACAGCTCTGGTAAATCTCTTATATTTAATGCAATGGACTTTTCGTGTTAGATTAAAATTAGATTTTCTGTTTGCTTGTCAAAACACGATATTTCATATAAATGTTAGTCTGAGCAACATTTACTTCGAAATACGTTATTATCACATACACACAATTGCACTACATGATAAGCTCCCTCCTGTATACCTGACCGCACCTCGATACCTTCACCTGATGCTTGTGAGCAGCTGGAATTGCTTCGAGGCACGCACCCGATCATCGAGCTGCTGCTGCAGCACAGGCGCCTCAGCAAGCTCAGGAACACCTTCGTGGCCGGCGTCAGCAGCTGCGCCAAGGACGGCTACATCTCCCCTGCTTGGTAACCCCTCACCCCAGTCAGCACTTTCTTCACTCCTTTCTCCGATACTTTAGTTCGGACGTTTGAAAATTTCTTTTGACTCTCAGCTATATCTTATCTGGCTGTAAAAACATGTTTATTCGTTCGGTAGCGACCTGCTATTGTAGAAGTTGTACCATAAAGATGAATTTTGATTATAAATTTTTTACAATTATATTATTCTACCAATGGTGGCAACAATTAACGCTATCACTCCACCTTCATTATAATTTGACCAGTGCCTCTGAGATTCCATGACGAAACTAGTTAAGATGTCAACAGCGTTCCTCACCTTGATTGGGTGAGGGCTAGACCCTTTTGAGTGCAGCATATTATGTACGTCTGGGTTACGACTGTTTTCATTATACCAAAAGCCAGAACAGCATAACAGTAACGAAAATCATTATTTACAAGTTGGATTTTCTTTTAAAATTCCCCTCTCTTACATCATACAAGCGCGTTGGTGGGTGTGACTGCTACTACAGAATTTTATGTTCATCCGTTACCAATGCTATTTATACTGTGATTGAATCATTAACTGTGCCGTTTGTTAACCTAAAAAGTACTTTTGCGCGATGTTTTGAGTCTAACTTTGCAAATTACTGTCTCAAGTCGCAACTTAACACCTGAAAAATAATTGCATTTTTCGATTAATTAAGAAACAATTTCTAATTCCGTCATTGTTCAGAGATTTCGGAGATCAAATCACGAATGCTAAGACAAATACCTTTACTAGCATCGTTACGAGTAGATAGGGACAAACGAGTATAGAATAGGCTAATTTGTAGCGAATTCTTCGTGAAGGTTCAGGGCTGTCTCACCGAGACGCTATTGAATGGTGCAAAACATGGGAATCCTTAACGAAGGTTTAGTAAACAGGGATAAAATGCTTCCCAATAACCCTACACTCAATTGACAGGGAACAAACTGCCGCAGCGACGGGCCGCATTCAGTGCCGCAGCCCCAACTTGCAAGCGCTGCCCAGAGACCCGGTCCCCTTGTCTCGAGTACCTCACGACCCATCAGGAAAAGACGAAGAGTTTTCCAGCGCTGAGGAGACTCACTCCAGAGATAGTGAGACCGTGCATCTTGCTAGCCTAGAGATAAGGAGGACGGATGTGATGGCAAGTTTTGATGATATGCGAGAGCCACAGTCACCAGACGTCGACCCAAGTGTCCCACGTGCTGAGAAATTATCTTCAAGTGGTCTTAACTCCAAGCAAAAATCAAGTGATGGTCCATCAAATGCGCATATCTCTATAAGTGGTGATGATTGTCGTAGTTATGCAGCTCTGAAAAGTTTGCATGTCGACGTTATTAATGAGGATATATCATACACAAAAGCAACAATGCAGGGTAGGATTAAGAGGACACAACACAGTTCTTCAGAAGCAGGCTGCACCGAAATTGGTCAAGTATCTACTTCAAACGAAAATAATTATCATCGTACATCGGTGCATAACTCGAGCAAGAACGAAAACGCTAATAACTACCGAGAAGCGGGCGCAGTGACGGTGACCGCACGCAGCGCCCTGTGCAGCGAGGCGGACTGTGTCCTCGTGTCAGCCGACTTCCAGCAGATGGAGCTGCGACTTCTGGCGCACTTCTCTCAAGACTCCGTGCTGCTCGAAGCCTTCAAGACCCACCAGGACGTGTTTGCAATGCTCGCTCGAAAGTGGTAAGATCCTTTCCTTCATAATATGAAACGAAAAGTCCCATTTATACATTTCAGGATTTCGCACACGCATTTTCCATAATTGCTACAAACATGTGGGTAAAACTATCGTTATAAAGCTTAGTTCTTATGCTAAATTTCTTCTATCAGTGCATTTTAGAGGGAATTATTATAACATTTGGGTTAGAAAAGTGAAGCATGAATATCGTTGCCAAATTTCAAGTGAATTTTAGCACAAAATCTGTAGCAATACAATCAAAATTTATTAAAACGTCCTCTAATAGTCGCTTTAACAGACTTGATTCAGCATGTTTTGACAATAATATTTTTGCTAAGCTTTCAGAAAGAAAAAGGAAGTTCGTAATAGATCCGTATTGAAATGGCCAGACTCTACATAGCTGTATAAAGCGCAAAAATGAATTATTACCAATATGATCATTATCGATAAGACAATCGATCTATACCTGAAAACTCCCTCTATCAACAACCGATCTCGGCCTGAACACTACGCATCTTCAGAACGTCAAAACACATAGGAAGCGTGCAGAAGTATTTAGACGTAACTCAAGAATGGTTATGAGAAGCATAAGCAACAGGATAGAAACATCGGCTAGAACCTCACGAATGACATGTCGAGTCGAAATGAGCATTTCACTCTTCAGGAAACAGAAGAGAGAAGTTTTCTTTTTTGTAGCTTACCGAGAAAAGTGTATTACCAAGAGTGAATGTGATATTGAATCGGATGACCGACAGCGTGGGAAGAAACATAATCTTCACAGAAGAGAAATTGTTTTCGGCTGAGCAGACTCATTATGCCTTTAAGTGATCAAGCTATTTTATCAAGTTGTTGGTGATTCTTCCTAGCTAAAAATGCTTTTATAATGCAGAAACTAGACTCTGTTTTGGCATGGGTGGCCATTCCGAAGACGAAGATCACTTTTTTTGTCTTTAAGCCTTTGTGGATGAAAATGAGCTATGAACCATGCACGAAGAATAGCTCAGCATGCACGATATTGTTGTGGCGTGTGTGTGGTGACGGCAGTTGGACACCCCTAATCAAAAATTTATTTAGAGGAAAATAAGTAAATAAATTAGAAGTCATTTAGAACCTTTATTCTTTCAAATTAAAACTTAAAAACAAAGTTCAAGTGATTTAGATCAACAATAAAATCAAGTTGAGCAGCAGACACTTTTCTTCCAAAACATTTATTTATTAAAATCAGAAGAGAAGTACCGAAGCTTTGGGGGTGAACTGTCTTCTGCAGATAAAATTTTTAATCAAAATTCATAACAGGGTCGGAGAGAGACCGGACATCCTAGAGCAGCAATCAAAATCGTTCGATATGTTTTTAGGACAATGTTTGGTTTTTTGAAACGACGGACGAAAGCGAGGGAATCAGAATCGACCTCTGATTTCCATAACTAAACAAATGTGTATTTAAAACTACGAGAGGTCTAATTACTGGATAATGATTAATTTCACGTACGTATTAGTTAAGTAGACTAAAGAAGAAGACAGTATAAAATTTATTTTATCCACCTTTTCCTTTGCAGCTCATGAGAGACCTAGTTAATGATAGAGTAATTAAAGAGGTAGGTACGTGAATAAGTAGCAGATAAGTGAGTTAATTAGTAGGCGAGTGAGAAAAGTTGGCAATAAGATATGAAAAGAATTTCGTTCGCCCTACAGGCTCTTAGAGTTTAAATATAGAATAACCTTCAATGAAATATGGGCATGCACTATCAGGCCACTTTTTCAGAAGAGACTGAAATCAGTCTTATTAGTACCCACTTCAAGTGCTCAAAACCAGCCTAAACAGCAGATGACCGAGAAGCGTAATTTCTTACACTTCAACAAGATGGAGCGACTAACCATACTGGTAGTGTGAGGACAGCGATACAGAGACAAGCATCCTGACCTTTCTGGCACAGGAGAATAAATAACGATAATTTTACATTGTGTACAAAAATAGTTACAGTTTTTAGACGCCGTTCGATTTGAATTCTGTTAAGAACATACACAGCTGTATTTAGTACTACCCGATATCAGAAGAAACTTGCGAAAAAGGATATTCCTTAGGATTTTTAAGAAGATTTACGCAGGATTAGCAGCCAAGTTCTCACCTAACGAATACAACTGATTTATTTTCATTTTTTATTTTAGAAGCAATTAGTACTCAATTCCTAAGTCTACGGATTTTTATACATAGATTTCATTTACATCGCCACAGTCCGGATGTCGTCAACAAAATAATTCCATACATGTTGAGGACGTGTGGGAATTACGTGACAGACTGAAGGACCTGCTTATGTAGAACAACCCTCCAGCTGACCCAGTCGTATTATGACCTCGAATTAAGAATAACAACTCTAATACTATTCGCATTTGGTTTTTAATCTGGATACATGCATATGCAACATTTTTATTTGCCGCTAACAAATATGACTTGTGTTCTGTGCACATAAACTGACACGTGGACTTCAGGTCAAGCCTGAGTGGCACGAGCACGCGAGAGCGCAGCAAGCGGCTGGTGTACGCCATGCTGTACGGGGCGGGGCAGCAGACGCTGGCTCAGGTGCTCCACGCAGCGCCCTCCGACGCCGCCGCTGCCATCGCCTCCTTCAACAGTGAGGCCAATTGAAATTTCCTGTCCAACAGCAGTCTAACTTTGCTGTCTAACAACAGTCTAACTTTGCTGTCTAACAACAGTCTAACTTTGCTGCCGTGAGTATGAACTCGACGGTGTCCATAGTGTAAGTTTGCTGTCCTGAGTAGGCCATCTCCTTACTTTCTTAGCAGAATATGCTGGTGATGGGCGATGCTGTCGTGGGTCATGAGGTTAGGTCTAAGTCATTTTTGAGTCGTAAGTGTGAGTTTATCATTTATGTAACTCCTCCTCGCATTAATTTCTGATGCAAAGCTTTTCTACGCAGTCCTACACGACAGTATTTTAGTCTGTAATTTGAATAATTTCTTCTATGGGGATATTAGATCATACCATCTCATCATCGCTCACTAACTTGTTAGCAAAAAGTTTTATTGAGATCAGAAGAAGCTTCACCATATTAATAATCTATAGGTGAGAACTATAGAAGTATGTTCCTTTATCAGAGGGTGACGTGGTGGTCGAAATTATACTTCGGCTCTTCATTGGGTGCGATGTTCACTGAAAACTTCTCTTCCTTGAAATTTAACATGCCAATTTTACCACCATTCTTCCTGCTGATCATCTCATGGCAGTTAATTCACGTGATCTCTTCATGATGCTTCTTTCTTTCCACTCTGAAAATCAGAGTACTAGTGTCTGCCATTTCTACTTTCAGTTCCATTCTGCATAAAATAACTTTAGGCTGAGAAGGCTGGATTGGGACCATTGTACGAGGCGAGGCGGCTAGCGTATCTTCGTTGGCTCCGGGGCAAGGATGCACAGGGTGGCACAAAACTTGTTTCCACACAATGGTTGATCAAATAGTACTGACTAAATATGGTACACCTAACTATTGTACTAAATATCACAAAACTAAGTAACACATAGAAGCACTAAAATTCTTCAAGATTGATGAACAAATTATACGGTATTTAATAAACACTTAAAAATACGCGATTAAGCTGCGGTCACACTTTTTGCAACACCCAGCATTTAAGACACACCGTTGACTCAGTATTCAAGACACACTGCTGAACAATGATAGACGCACCTGACATTCAGGTGTAGTGCCCGGAGTGACGAGCTTCAGGCGGCGGGTGGTGGAGCAGTGCCGCCACCAGGGCTACCTCACGACGCTCTTCCAGCGCCGCCGCCACTTCCCCTGCATCAGCTCCCGCGAGCCTCGCCTCAGGAGCCATGCTGAGAGACAGGCTGTCAATTTCGTCATCCAGGGTGAGGTGCTGCGGGGACAGTCGTCCTGAGCAGCGAGTAACTTGCGTAAATTGGGCTACCGTGTGCCATTACAGGGCTTGTCGGGCTACAATGGTGCAGCATGCCGAGCCATAGCTCAATTCAGGGCTCGTCATTTCATAGGTACACAAAAAATAGGAAGCTTTGGAAAACCCAATAAAAATAAGAAAAAACAATCAAAAAGTTTTACTGACAGCCATTGAACCAGTAAAACTTGTCTTTTAAAAAACAGTAATCCAAGTTATCATTGTTTGAAAATTACTTCCTGCAGATTTCCTTCTCCTCAACGTATGTATTCTTCCAATCTACTCCGGAGGTTTCTTATTGATTGCTGCAACATCTGAACTAGGATGTCCTTGTGGGGCTGCCCTAAGAGCCGGGTCTACAAGAAGCGTCGAGTCTACACGACTTGGCCAAAAACACTGTACAAGTTGAAAGTAAGTATTCAAGACGAAAATCGTGGTAGCCCAGTTGAAATGTTGTTGCACTCAATGAGGTACCTCCTCAGCAGATGGGAAGAATGTGTGCTTAGAGGAGGATGTCATATACAGGATGTAGTTTTCAAACATCGATAATTTTGATTACTGTCTCTTAAAAGCCAAGTTGTAGTGGTTCAATAACTGTCAATAAAATTTTAGTGTGGAATATTTTTCTATTTTCATTCAGTTTTTCAAAAGTTTTCGTTTTTTTGTAAGCCACTATTTTTAGTGTGTCAACATAGGGCTGTAGAAATCTGAAAATAAAATAATTTTTCTGGGTACTGCTATTGTAAATCAAGTAAAGGATGCTATTTTATTTCAAATATATTAACTTATGTGTCAGCATTTGCCTACTTAGGAGCAAAACCGAACTTTTTCTTTGGGTCTCAATTGAAGTTCATTGCCATGAAGTCGTGAGCTTGAGCTTTGTCCCGCAGGGTCAGCAGCAGACCTGTGCAAGTCCGCCCAGCTGCGCGTAGAAGCCAAACTAGCGGACTACCCTCACATGCTCTCCATGACTCCGCCTTATTCCTCAGGCCACAACCCAACCCAGACATGTCCTCCATCTGCACAGTCAGTCATACAATCTACGGATGACATGAAACAAAATTCGAGCAACCAATTGTCAGAGTTAACCCTGGTATCAAGATGTGAGAAAAGTGAATTGACTATAACTTCTGTCTCGCCCAAACCTTACTCCGAACCCACTTGCAGTGGCAACCATAGAGAGCAAGTATTAGATTCATCGCCAGCTGACAGTGCAAAAGAAAGTTCATTGGATAACATAAATTCTCTGCGAGCGATGAAGACTCCAAGGACGAGCAAGAAGTCGTCCAGCAAAGACGAAAGACTTGGACTACTGTTGCATATCCACGACGAGCTCGTGTGGCAGGTGCCAAGGCACAGTGTGGCACAATTTATCGGTATGTTGAGCACAAGTTTTAGGTGAGTATAGAATTTTTAACAATCCATTAATGGTAGTCCTTTTCTTTCACCAGCCCACGTTTCCAGCTCATAATTTGGGTGAATGGCTCAGCCTTCAAACGTTTAAGATCGTTATTTTCAAGGTCCATGTACTAAAGCCTAAGTTTTTATAACTCATGCGTCAATAGATGCTGCATTGTCCCCTTGTTCTTGAGTAGAATACCTTAAGACGATGGTGAGAGTACTAGCGCTTCAAGATAGTCTGCTTGTATTCTCGTGAGCATATGTACTTTCCGGTCCTATGTGGTCATAGAGAGCCCTTCCCCTCCATTCTCCATAAAGGGTTTTGCTTACGTTTTGACTACTTGGATTTAGTATTTTCTTCGTAGAACAAGATGGTAAAGCCCTCTACAAGTATGCCCTCTCAACTGGAAGACAGCTAAAGGAGACCCGTATGAGAGAACTCACAGCGAAGTTTAAATCAATCTCTATTGAATCTCTAATACGTGTGTGCCAGCCATGTGGAATGAAAGAAGAGTATCTTGCTAGTCACTGGAAAAATATTACATTAACCTCATTTCATAATCAGTTCGTTTTCATCCGTTAAACGATATCAACTGTCAACGGAGTTAAATATTTTACAATATGAAGAGAAAAAGCTAGTCAGGATTGTAAAAGAGAAAGCTTCGAAAGTGTTTGGAAGAGGTATTTCCAAAGCCTTTGGATGCTTGAAGTGTGTTGCCGGACCTGCGTCACACCGTCTCACCGCTGACGCCATAGGTCTTTATTTTTCAATATAATTGTTCAAGTTCTCTGAATACGTTAACATTTCATAAACACTTGATGCATTGAACTAGTCGATGTATAAGCTTAAGGGAAATTACCAAAACCAACGAATGCACCCAGGGACCCAAACATGAACTCGTCTATAGTGAGAACATTTTACATAATCAAATTATTGTTTAGATAAAAAGTAGTGATAATAATGGTAGTACACTTTAAATTTGTTTAGAAATTTATTAATACTGCTCGGCTTGAAATCTCATGGAATTTTCACTGAATAAGGACAATTTAATCAGATTTTGGTATTGAATTACAATTTTAACATAACATAATTTCTAGAAATTAATTAGATAAATCGTGAATTCATAGTTGACATTTGTTGGAAATAAAGATAGCACATGTTGAAATAAATTCTACTTTCGTATTACTCTGACCCTGGTGATGTAGAAACAGGTCAAAACTAAACACCGGCATGATACTGTCTTGTACTGCATACTTGGAAATCATAAATCTACATTCTATAGCCAATTATCATCATGGGAAGAAGGTGCGGTCTTACAAATCATGAAAAGAGTCAAATTAATGCTTTGGAAAGTGAAGGATTCACTAATTCCAAGATTTATAAGAAGATGAAGAGATCCAGGAAGGTAATAGGTAATTACTCGCAGAATTTAGATACCTATGGGCAGAAGAAATCAAGTGGGCGTCTACTAATACTTAGTCCAACCAGTCGCCGAAGACAGCTACGTGAAGCTTCTCGAACGGGAAACAGCTCCAAAGGCTTACAGACATCTATAAACCTATATGTAACACCGAGGAGAGTAAGACGAGTTTTGGGTCGTCAAAAAACGTTGTGTATAAGAAGCGTAAAACTGCCAGCGTTTACGAAGTTGCATGAACTTAAGAGAGGTGCGTGGGAGCGGGAGAAAGTGCATTGGAACATTAGACACTGGTCTGAAGGGATTTTTTCAGATGAAAAGAGTTCATTTTAGATGGATCTGATGGTTCTCAGCACTACTGGCACAACTTGAGGAAGGAGGACCAAATCTTAAGCGAGCACCCTTTTATGGGAGGATCTATTGTGATCTGGGGAGCTTTTCCCATTAACGAAATGGTGAGTTTAGTGAGAATAGAAGTAAAAAAACGTACAAAAGTATGCAGAAGTCTTTGAAACGAGTCTTCTTCCGTTTGTGGCCGATCATCATTCATAACACGTAATCTTCCAGCAAGATAACGCAGCCATTCACACTACAAGGCTTGCTACCAATAGGCTTAACGATAACAATATCGAAATCTTGAGTTGGCCTGCAAAGTCTCCCGACCTCAAAGTCTCCCATCGAGAACCTATGGGGCATATTATCACTGTAGGTTTATGCTAATGGAAAACCATATGAGGCTAAAGAAACGCCATCGACTGGCTTAAAAAAATTTTGGGCGAAAAAACCAAGCACAGTGCTGTCAAATATGATGAATTCTATGAATAACCGTTGTGTTGACGTGCTTCAATCAAAGGGAATACATGTAATTATTAGATACTAGAATTCAGTGCTCCATTTCTTTGTTTCTGCATTTTAAAGTGTAATTTTGCCATAATGTGCTATCTTTATTTCTAACCAATATTACCTACACGTTCATGATTTATCTAATTACTTATGAAAATGATCTCATGAAAATTATGATGCACTATCGAAATTGGGTTAAATTGGCCTTATTTAGTGAAAATTTTATAACATTTGGAGTAGTATTCATAAATTCCTAAACATATTTAAAAACGTGTTATTATTTCCGCTTATTTAGGACCTACTTACTAAACGCAGCACCTATGCCGCGCTCCAACACTAGCGATAAGGCCTTCTTAAGTGTCAAGACAATGTCACTGTGCAAAGCAACTGTTTCGGAATTGCGTTTCATGGCTCAAGTCGTTGCATAGTTCTCTTTTTCTGCGAAAAGAACCGTAAATATAATACAATATGGAAAGGTCTCTCATAATATTGTGTAGCGCAAGCTGTATCATGTTTTGTGCATAAATTTAGTCATAAATAAACAGGCAGTAAACTTTACTCTAAGTTAATTTTAATTTAAATTTAGGAAAGTAATTATGTTGCATTGTTGAAAAACTACACGAGCATGACTGATTGATCGATTACTCAACTCGAGCGCTTTTAATTCACCTTGAAGGGTACTATAAAACTTACTCATCGAACGAGTATAATTGCATGCAGGATTGGTGCGGGAGGTGATGGAAGACACGGCGGGGCTGTGCGGCCCGATGACAGTGCTGACGGTCCCCCTGCCCGTCTCCGTGAGGGTCGGCACCCACTGGGGGGACATGCGGCCCTGGCCCCCTAGCGCTGCGGGTGTTCACACCACAACTACTCACGCTTGCGGGACTCAAGACTGAGGCTCAGCGCCTGCCATGTGAGTACAATGACCAATATCGTCGCGTGTGCCCGTATCCTAAGTTGAAGTGAGTTTATGTTCCTGAAGCTCTATCGCATACATGGTTGTCTGAACTTTTCATTTAATTTTATTTTTTAGGATTATGAAATTCTGGCTTCTGCCTGTCCTTTCTTTTTTTTAATTTGAGACCTACCGGCCAGAAACTTGAGATCATGGTTGTCGCGCATCGTGAAGACTGTTTTGTAAGCTCCCGAATGGACGCAATTGAGAGTTGCGAGAAATGTTTTTAAATTTTCTGCGTGCAGATCCAAAAAGATACGGGAACTGCATTGAGCTTCGTTTTCGTCAACTATGCTAAGTAAACTCGCATAGCGCAAATACCGTTCCTATTTTCACCACTCGGCGAGAACATTGTGACAATGTTTTGAGTTTAAGAAGCAGAATCCGTCGTTAACAAAAATTTTACGTCCCTCTACTGGGAAGAATAGTACTGTTCTTTGTCTTGAGTACCCAGCTTACTTGCTTCACTAACAAGTCTGTATAACATATTTCAGCATTGAATTGTGTGAAATTTGGCGCTTTTATGAAATAATGCCACAACCAACTAGGCTGGACTGATACTAAAGAGTGAGAGAGCTCACCCTGCGGACGCCTGGGAGCGTTCACTTTTGAAGACCAGGCCTCGCCTGACTGGCTCGTGTGCGTCTCTCCGCGTGCAGCGCGGGTCAGGTTTTCAGTAAAACCTGCTGCTTCGCTGTGCTGATCATAGCATTTTTTTCGTAATCAATATTTTTCCCATATTGATAACTCGTTCGTTCACTGTATTTATTAAAATTCGATTTTAAAACTCAAGCCTGACTTTCACAATGAGTGATGACCTTGTTTAATATGAAATCGCCATTCAATTACTGAAGGGAATTCCTCGCTAGAATTTGGTTCTGAAGGTTTCATGAAAGCGTATGTGTATGGTGAATTCAATTACGTGCTTGCATCCATCGGCAACAACAGCTGGCCATCTCGCGGAATATAAAGACTCTATTTTTAGCGCATTGTCGCTATATACGGTAGACTTGCTACTCGTACATGCTAGAGGACCAGCTCGACACATTCATGGTGAGTCAAACCAGAAGTCCAACTCATCTTTTAACTTTTCACTGATATTGGTTACAAAAATCCACCTTTGCTTACGGTTTTAACTTTTATTGACGCTTCGTTTCTTATCATTATTACGCCTATACATACAAGCATTCACCTTCTGTGAAAAACTATGCTCTGAGATTACATTAATCTATTTAGGTGGACAGTAAGAAATCTCTAATACAGCGTGAAATTTACGCAACAGTTTACAAAAGATGGCATCAAATTCATCAGTCGGGTCGTAACAATGCAATCAGTAAATTAAAAAGAACTCTTTATATCACAGAGAAGAAAGGAAAATATAGGCGTGATCCATTTTCCATTTAACGTAGAAAAATGTAGGCTAAGGAGAACATGGTAAGCACGTACTCAATACAACAAAGTAAACCATCGAGTCTGTGAGTAAATATTTGGGCGTTCATGCAAAATTATGCAAAGATTTAACCTTATGAATATATTATTCCAGTTAAATATTTCTACTCATGAATCGAGATAAACAAAGTGAAACAGAAGAGAGCAACTAACAATCATAGATTTGGCATAAAGAAACCCGTTTCAACATAGCGAAAGCGTTTAGGCATACACGTGCTCAGAATTAGCTACGGAGGCATTTACAGAGAATCATGAGTGACAGAGCACTTGCAACTGAGCAGCTAATGCTACGGAAACTAAACCATTGCTAGCGGTGAAAACTTCGGAGAGTACAACTCATTCGTTCGGCAGTCATCGTGCATTCGAAGTTTGAAGTTTCGTAATCAGCAAACTTAGGGTACGAGTCCTTACTACTTTTCCAAATACATCTGAATATTATTGATTATTAATCTGAACTCTACGTTTAACGTATGAATTTTTATGAATGAGGGTGCGATTCATGAAGCTTGTTCGTAAACATTTTTCAGGGACACTAAGAGTGCAAAAATTAGGCCTTCAGGATGCTTAATTAAGCTCTCATAATTCTTTCGCTCACTGAATAACAAGACACATGTAATTCTATGGGGCGAACCAGATGTGGTTTGAGCTCACAAATCAGTTGAGTCACACGGGAATCCAATGAGTGACTAGTGTAAATACCACGTATTATAATAATACCTTTGTGCTCCTAGAGTTTTTATACGCACTTATTTCCTTTAGGCACTCGTAAAATGTATCCTTCTTGGTAAACATTGCATAAAAAAGAGTTTTCTGGACTCGTTGGTATCGACCGCTGAGAATTGTGAGACGACTGACACATAAACATTCTCTTTCGAGATGCTTGGTACGGGTAAGTCACTTCACGAAAGGGCCCTTCACACGATCAGTGAGTGTCTGAAGACGGTGCGGAAGACGCCGAAATATGGCCATCGAATGCTAGTAACTTTTTTATCTATTCTGGAGTGAGGTCAAAAGTCAAGGGACTGTGCAGTCCATTGATTTTTGATCTGACTCCACAATAGAGAGTAAAGTTGACTTTCGATGCCCGTAATTGGTTGTCCTTCGACACTGTCTCGGGACCTTGACTGATTGTAAGATGGGCCCTTAACCGGTACACACTGACTGGAAGAAATTGGGAGTGAACTCCATTACGTTTCAAAATAACCTGTCTGAATTTGTTCCGGGGAACAAATCATTCGTTATCCTATTTTCTCATGCGATACATTTGGCGTCCGTACGGTGACCAAATGTGTAAAATATACGGAAACAGAAGTTAAGCATCAAATTTACCAAAATCTTAACAAGTACACAGTTTAACTCGAACGTTACAAAAACTTTCATCCGTAGAAACACTTTAGTCCGTTTAAACTTAGCTCTCTTTACGGACAAATAAAACTTAGAATACGTCTCGAATCGAGAAACATGTACCGCGTGAAATTTTTGGCGAGGGAAATTTTTTCAGCTATTTACATTCGTCAGACGAAACTGAGTGCTGGCTGCCAAGTTTTGAGATCCTTTCAGGAAGGATCTAAAATGAAACTTATATATCAAAATCCTCAAGTACATGTCCACATTGTCAGAAGCGTTGTAATGGACCCAAAATGACATCGAAAAATAAAATTCATACCAGAATTATAAATCCTTATTGATCAATAATTTAATTTTAAAAAGTGCACAAATCTATCAGTTGTCGACGAACCCTCTGGATAGGAAAATAAATTCTGGAATTTCCTGAGTAAGATGAAGTATAAATCACATTAGAAGGCATTCATTTCTCAGGACCCAGTAACTATGAGGTCATCAACGACGTGCAGGACTCCGTTAGCAGCTGTGATGTCGAGGTAGCTTGCGGGGATCCCGTTGATGCTCACCACGCCTGCGACAAATAAAATAAATAAGTGCATCCTATTCAAGGAGTCACGCTGGTAACTGAGATCCCGGCTACCTTATTTTTTATGTTCTCCAGAAGTATCTATTTACTTGGTCGAAAAGGAGAAGACATCAAGCAGATATAGAACAACTAATAGTAGGTATTTATTGTATGCAGAAGTCACAATTGCATAAGCGAGTTGTAACTCAGATCAATACTTATACATGCTACAATTTGGATCATTGGTTACACTAAATATTTCTCCATTAGTTACGCTGTTACACAAGGTAAGCATAACCATTAGCAGTTTGAGTGTGGTCCGATGTCTCACCATTGGTGATGTTTGTGCTGGTGAGGATCTCAGAGCCGGCCAGGGTGCCCATGGCGGAGTGGCGGGGGAAGCACACGCTGTAGCGGAAGCCTTGCGTGATGTGCGACTCCAGCCAGGCTGCGCACGAGCGACCGGTTATGTGGTGCGTGGGTGAACATGATCATAGCGTGGTAATGTGATCATCACACGCAACTGAGACAAGTACTCTGCTGAATGATCAATACACCTACGAATCTAAAAAAGATATAAGAATTCAAAAATAAAAAAAATCAGTGATTTTTAACCGGATGTACATGCATTCTACAAAAGTTTCATATTGCCTTATTATTACAACTATGACGCTTAAAAAATCGATCGGAAAAAGACAGGCACCGGTGTAGAGCCAGGTTGTACTGCACTCATGAGATGTCAAGCATTTCAGTAGACAAAATTTATCAGAGTGGGAAGGATTGCGCTGACAGAAAAAATCTAATAAAAGCTTTATCTGGTGAAAATGTTTCTATTTGGTAATTTTCAAGAAGATTAAAAGGTCTAGAAAAGTTAGATGCAACTGTTTGCAAAATCCAGAATCGTATGGGTCCAAGAAATCGACCGGACGTCCACCAGAACTAACCCCGACCAGCCGTCGAAGGTTGGTCCGTGAAGCTTCTTCTACAGGGAGCAGCTCCAGAACTTGTCAAACGTTCACACACGAAATTCACATACACTAGTGTTACCTTGTACTGAAAGAACTGGTTCCACTTTATCCAAAAGGGGAAAACTTCTGAATGACTCAGTTATATTATCAAATTAATTAGAACTGACCAACATCTTGCATCGACAAAGAAATTGAACATATGATTGCACCTAAGTTTTTCAAAGTAATATTAAAACATATACTATAGTGTGTTCAAGATATTGTTCTCGGGAAAAGAACAATTGCCGCATATCAAACGTTATTTTGTGAGAGAAACTCATTCGTCGTCAGTTAATGACCCTTGCGGTTACCAATGTATGGTACAATTTCATGATTTCAAAATAAGAAGTATTGTAAAATAAGAAAAATTATTAAATAATCTTATTCGATGTTCGGTTTGAGCATTGAAGCAGTTAAAATAACTAGTTATGCTCCCAAATAGATTAAATAGGAGTAATTTCGTCCATTCGCCGGATAACTCAAACGGTAACCAGAAAAGAAGAAAATTGAAAAAAGGAACAATAACACAGAAAAGTATGAGTGAACATGGCGAAAAATCCACACGTAAACTTGTAATGTAAATAAAGAAATGTCTTCGTTTTTTTCGCAAACACTGGGACGAGGTACTCCAATTAGATCATTTACGTCAGAATGAAAATTTTCCTGCCGAAGTAAATACATAAAGTGCTGTCACCTGGCGAGGGCTGCACGCCGGGGGGGAGTCTGGCCATGGCGGCGTTACTCGGTGCCACTACCGTGATCGGCAGTCGACCTGTGTGGGCGAGCGAAATATGCAAGTGTCATTACTGGCTTTCCACTGATACATAATTACTTCCACGATGATATCACAACAGCATTCGCTAATGGCTTATTTCAAATCATCTTACAGCACCACATAAGGTGAACTCTAGTAGTGGCACAGCAGGAAGAATTCGTAATTACTTTCCAAAGCCTCTAATTCGACGAAATTCAAGGTATTTTCAACAATAATTAAAGCGTAATTTGAAACTACCCTTTATTTCAGGCGTTTTTTACAAACAAAGGTCATACATACGAAACGATTTGAAAACCACACGTATTCGCCGCGTTTTTCAATGAATTGTTTAAATATTGGGCAATAATTAAATTGACTCAGCATGGTGTTTAGCAGGACAGAGTGTGACTCCAGCGTTACGAGGGAATACGTAATGCATATATTCTCATAATCGACTTTGTCGCCCCTTGTGAGGCTGATTTCCCAATCTACTGAGAGAAATTATGAAGAAAAATGTTGTGACAACCTTGCAGCATCCTGCGAATGCGAGGGCTGGCGGCGAGCAGATTAGTGAAGTTAGTGAGGGCCGGAGCGAGGGCCATGGTGGTGAGCAGGTTGCCATGAGGGGCATAGAGGACCCTGTCCACTTCGTGCGTCACCCACGTGGATGGCCCGCTGTGTACCCACGAGCTACCCGTCAGTAGTCCTCCTCCAGCGGACCACTAAAAAAACCGTCTCATAATTACTCGGACCATTGGAGAGTTGAGAACACTTGCAATGGACCGCTGCATCTATAAGACTACGGCAACACTAAGATTCATATATGTATGAGTAGGAGTTGTGACTCTCAGTAGCATCATCAGTTGTTTCTTATTTTCTGTTTTTGAAAAAAGTTCAAAACTAAGTTTTGTTCAAGTAAACAAAATTAAATCTTTTAATTAGTTTTTGATTCGTTTCTTGTTTAGCATATGAATAAGGTTTATATTTCAAAGATGTGAATTTAATTTATCAGTCAAGAATTATACATTGTTTCAGGCTGCAGATCTCACAAAGAGATTATTAGGATATCAGAAGGTACGAACTAATAAGTGTTCGTAATCAAACTTACTGGTGATACTAATACTGTCTGTTTTTGCGTGCGAATCACAGCGAACAGAATATTGTCGGTTATGTAAAATCAAACGAAGAAATCCGTTCTGAAAAGCATTCATCTTTGACAACTACCTTACTCTTATAGACGCAAAAAACACAAAACACTGAAATAACTCACTTCTGTAACATAGTTTCTTCAGTCGGGTTATTTACGGAAATCATTTAACCCAATTCTGAAATAAATGTTTTTTTCTGCTGACCTTTTCATTATCGTTGGACTCCATATAGAGGGTATAGCCAGCGTAGAGCGTAGGCAGTCTTGACCTCTCGATGAACATGTCTGCGGTGAGCACGCGTGGCACCACGTGGTACGCGGCCAGGTGACGCAGGTCCTTCATGCTCAGGTCCAGGCCTCCGGACACGCGCACGATTTCAATACCTTCGTTGCTGGGCGCAAATATCGTCCAGGGTCCTGTCATGTGAGCGAGAGAAGTGTGAAATTAACAATGAACAATTGTATTGAATTTCGTTTACTTCTGACTGAATACGTGTCTATTGAAGGAATTTCACATTACTCATTTAAGAATTTTTCATTAGGAACGGTTTTAAGAAAAATATTTCGCTCCAGTACTGAAAATTGGCCAAAGTTGCATAGAAAAATTTCATACCCGCAGTAGATAAAGCACTGACCTCCTCTGATCAAATCACGATTCAAGCCGGTGAGTTCCAGTAGGTCGGCAAAAGCTGTGAGATTTTTCTCTCTAAGAAATTCGATCACATTCATTTCTTGCTCATGAGACGCTGAGATAGAATCATCTCGCTGAAGTTGCTGGGCGAACGTAGCTTTTGCAGTCGATATCGTTGCCTCCGAATTGCCGGTTGAAGCATCGAAAGAATGAGGCCTGCTTGTAGAAAATGATGGTACACCATGCTGTCCTGGCAGTTCCGTGCTCATGAACTCCTCTTCGAAGCCTCCTGAGGTTGTTGAATCTGTGGAGAGCTCAGTCGGTAGCTCAGTGGTCCTTTCGAACAAACTTGACGTCGTAAAGGCAAGAGCATCATTCGTCACACTGATGATCGGGAATTTCTCATCTTGCAATGGCCTCTTGTTTTGTTGGAGGCTCAATAAATTGATTAAACCAGACACAGGCTCCAAACTTTTCTGAGTCTTTTGAGAGAAAGTTGTCGTTTCAAAGTCAAAAAATTCTGTGGTTATAGTTTCTAATTCCAAAGGATCTTGGGTTACAGTTGTGAGAGAGTTGAAGTTCAAAGGATGTGCAGTGGTACTCGAAAAGCGAGGACTGTTATCATTTGGAGGTTGTGAAGTTTCTTGGCGGCTCCTCAAAGGATGCGCTGTTTGTTCAGCAGCTGATGATGAGATGTTTGCTCTCGGAAAACCAGTGGAGGCAAAAATTTCATTTGAAGATACATTAGAGCTAAAATTTTTATGTGAAAGTATACCGGTTTGGCCAAAACTGACCATGCTAGGAAGTCGAGAAGATGAGTCAATCCTAGAGGACTTGAGTTCAGACTCCACTAACAGCGAGCTTCCTGAGTTATGTAAGGCCAGTCCTACGGCATCATCTCTAGCCGGAACGGCTTGTAGCTTCGAAATTTGTGGATGATTAAGATGAATGCTTGGTTTCCTTGACGACGAAACTCCAATGTTCCCAAAAGTCATATTGTTTGCGTTCAACGTTAGCCGTATTTCTTCGAGCAGTTTCTCTGGCAATGACTTTTGAAGAGCTAACTCTGTTACGGAACTGTTGAAGAAAATGGATGGTGAATCCAGAATATGAATATGCTTTCTAATGTTTTCATCTAACTTATCAATAACGTCTTGTAGATTTAAATTTCCTCTCGTTATGACGAAGAAAGAGTCGTGATCATTATCAGCGTTCAAAATTTCTAATGGTGGAATTTCTGTTTTCAAGTTAAACTTATCCGACTTGGTTCTAGCTGATAGATCAAAAGGATTATTTTGACCAGGTACAATCTCAGGAGTTGAAATGAAAATATTGTTCACTCCTGCGCCTGAGGTGGCAGATGAAAATGACCTGGCTGAAGATTGGCTCGTAAAACCCTCAGCGGTTGACGAAGAAACTGATGGTTGGCTACGCAGAAAGTCGGAGGGAACTCCAGACGTGAACGGATCAGCCCTTTCAGCCGACGAAAGGATTGGCGTATTATAAAGCGTTAAAAAACTTGGGACATCATTCACAGTCGATGAACCAGTATTTACTGAGGAGATAGTATTTTGCGGCGTTGGTTCGGCAGCAGTTAAAGAGGAAATATTTTCTGGTGCAAGCGTGTCAGTGCCAGACGTAATAACCCCTGATCCGTCATCGCCATCAACGCCAGTTGGAATGAACGAAACAGAGACCCCAGCTTGGGTTGTAGAGTGATCTTGCTCTTCTCCAATACCTTCTACTGATTCTACTGCACCAATGTTAGTGTTTGGATTTTGTTGCTGATCAAACAGAGCAATGCTGTCAGCAATTGTTGGCCGGGGATCAGTTTCAGGTGAAATATTCACATTGACTTCGTTTACAGGGATCTGGTCACCGTTGAGATCTGTTTCAGATAAATCCACCTCAACATTTAAACCGCCGTTTGCTGTTGCATCAACGGAATCAAATGAAAACTCAGGTACCTGAACGCCAGAATCAGCTTCTGGGAGAGGTACACCGACATCTGAAAAGGTGTTGTCAGAAACATCCTCTTCGCCAAACGATGAAACTACGCCAGAGGCGGGTACTAGACTCTGTACATCTGGAGTTGTTTCAGGAAGAGGAAGTCCCGCGCTAAGAGGAGTAGTGTAACCTGAACCGTAACCGGTTGTCGGTAATCCGTCTGTTGATATTGAACCGACATCGGGCAGCGGTATTGGCGAAGAGTCAACATTTGCTTCAGGGAGTGAAACCCCGACGTCCAAGATTGATAGACCTGAATCATTTATTGTTGAGTCGACGGATGTAGCCACGTCTGTCGCTGGAACAGAAGGTAGCGGAACACCAATGTCCAAGGGAGGTGACACGTCTGAGACATCTTCTTGGGTTACAGTCGAATCAATTGGAAATGTGTCAAGCGACGCTTCTTGGTCAATAGAAATATTACCATCCTGCTCATCCAAAGTAGAACCAAAGTCAGGAATAAGCGATGAAACAGAGTCTGCGGGTAAGACAATGTTGTACGAAGGAGCATTTTGTTCACTTTCTACAGTGTCAGATGCTTCTTGGGGAGAAAACACCGGTGGAGGTTGAATAAAGTTGAAATTATTTTCAACCGGAGTTTGGTAAAGTCCTGATATTTGTGGAATCCCATTATTGATTCCATTTGCGAAGAAATTTCCCCCGCTAGGATTATTCCTCTGTTGAACTCCTGAGTCCACCACTGACTTGAACGTTGAAGGGTCGGAGTTAGCGAGGAAATTTTGAACCCCGCTGAAGTTTTCAGGCGCGTTTTTAATAGCTCCATCCTTAATTATCTCAAGGATCGGAGTTGGAGATTCACTGGAGTCTGATCCGAGATCCGTGTTAGGAATGAGATCTGCAACTATGTGAGCAACCCCGTCCTCTGCTGACAGATCCGACATGATCAGCGGTACTCCATTCGCTGTGATCGTGCCTGCTCGAGCAAAAGCATTATAAACAACACAAAAAATACTGGATTCGAGTGTAAAACTAAACTGCAACGAAAATTGCAGCAAATCATGCTAAGAAATTTGTGTAATTTGAATAAAATGGAGTTTGAAAAAGGCAAAAAATTATTTTGCATCACAGCGTCTACTGCTTGCTTCGTTCTTGACCTATCAATTAAGGACCCCGCTAAATCAAGAACTTTCGATGATTTCTTTAATTGTAAATTTTATTCAAGATACAATTGCTTATTGGAAAGTAAAAAATTCGAAGCAGCAGAGGAATTTATTTTTAAAGTGATCCAAATATTGCACTGCATCGCTGTCCTACGGAAACACTGTGCATGGGTATTATTTTTTACTCAGCCAGGTGAACTCTCAATTGCATAGTTCATAACAGGTACCTTACATTCACACCTGGTATTTAAGTCAAGGAAGGCTAATAAGATGACAAGCACACAACGTTTACGCAGTAAGTCTTGGTTGAACAATATCTGCAAGACTAGATTTTAATTCAAGTTTCTTTTTCCATATTTGGTGGGTGTTAAGGTGTACTCTACACGCGCTCGGTGGACAGCATGCGTTTACAGAGGCGCTTAACAACGCGCATGCTAACATCATGTGTTTGCAGTTCTGTGCAAACTCCTGGATTCAGCACAGTGTATATTATAATGAGGAATCAGCGTAATTTCCCAGTGTTCATCTAATCGATAGGATTAAATTTTAGTCAATATGTTCCCCTCTAAAAACCTGTTGTTTAGAAATCCGTACGACGTTAGGCGAAATTGTTTACGAGATCAAACCAAAGTTGCCATATTGAGCAGATGTGTGCTGCAAAATTCGTTAAAATTTCATTTGGGGTTTTGGGTGATGTAGATAACTAAAGAACGGAAGTGTTTATTATAGCGGGTTCTTTTTTAGAGATGGCATTGAGTGCAAAAACTTGCTATCAGTAAAATAGCCGAAAACGTTTCTAGTTGT
The DNA here is from genome assembly GCA_014899125.1 of Orchestia grillus. NCBI lineage: Eukaryota > Metazoa > Arthropoda > Malacostraca > Amphipoda > Talitridae > Orchestia > Orchestia grillus. The sequence continues at coordinate 24,622 of VOMN01118732.1, read as the reverse complement.
ATTCCTCACCGTCCGCCGTTTGCCTGAAGGTGATGTTCATGCCCACGGTTGAGGTCAGAGTACGCTGACGAGTGAGGCCTTCAACGTACCACGAGCCTTCAATGGTCAGGCCGCCTAGTAAAGCCCCCGCCATCTGTACAGTGGCGAGGAAAACACTATAATTTTCGGGAAAATAACTCGGAAAATGTGTACAAGCAGTTGAGGTACTTCTTTGTATAATTATTTTGTTGCTTCGGTTTCCACACTTCCGATTGTTCATTGGATTCATAGTAACAAGCCATTGCATCAAAAGCACAATAGTATCGTCAAGGTATTTTCACGGCCTGTCTGTCCAGTAGTAATCGTGAGCAATTACTTCTGTTTCACTGATCAGATTACAATGAAACGAAATCATGAGTTTAAACTAGAGCATTGCAGAAGTATCTTTAGAGACTAAGTAAAGCTACTAGAGGTCGCTTTTCTACGTAATGAACAAATGAAATTAGAAACCTTGAAAAACTAATCTTTATTATTTTTCTAAATGGTATCAAATTTAGTGCAAATAATTCAGTCATTTTAAATCTGGCATCCATATCGTCTATACATCCGTCGGTTGCAGGCATGTTTCAGCTACTTGGTAGATCGAGCCCATCACTGCACAGCCATAAAATAGCAAAGGAACTGCAGAGCAAAAAGTTTCGAATAATGTATGTTTAATTACAAGCAGTCTTAAGAGCCGTTGAGTAATACCTGTTTTGACATTTATAGTCGTAATTAACCTTTTAGATATACAGTCACGAGTAAATGTTTAAGAACACATGAAAAATGAACAAAATCGTATTTTGCTTCATTTGATCTTAACGGAGTTCTAAGTAGAGCTTCATCGTGCAACAAAAAGAAAGAAAGATAAAACATTTCTTGAGCACGCTATTTATTGAAAATAACGCTTAAGCTGAAACATGCTGTTTTATAACTGATGAAAAGTTTGAAACCATCTGCCTTTAATAGGCAAAATCTGAGCAAAAATGTAGATTCATTGTTTTTCTTATCAGAAAGTCACACTGTCATGACGTTCTGATGACAGAAGCAAAATTTTTCCCTTTTTGAACGAGGTCAGATTGTTATACTACATAAGCAAGGTTTCTCAAAATTCGCCATTGCTTCTGAAGTTAGACGCAATTTGACATTCATTTAGAATTTCGTAAATGATCCGAGGGTTATTCAAGAAAAAAATCAAGTAGAAAACCCCAAAAAAGATTCAGCAGCACTCAACCGGGAAATTCAATTGACTGTCAACGCACCGGACGATCATCGATCCAACATAAGGCCGTTGCTGGTGACAACTGCATCCCCACAACCATCAGACGGCATCTAAGACTGAAAGGCTCCAAAAACAAAGAAAAAAGGCCTCGTCTCATTGAACGCCATAAAACTGACCAATTGAACTTTACAAGAGAGCACCAAACGTGGGACACGAAAAGATGAAAGGAAGTTTTATTTTTAATGAGAAAAATTTCAATCTTGATGTTTCTGATAGTTTCCAACGTTACTGGCTTGACAAGCAGATCCCACATGGGATATTTTCTGCGTTCCACAGTGGAGCAGCGCCATAATGGTCCGAGGTACTGTTTTCTTCAGTGGAAGAATAGAGCTTCATGAGGAACAGGGGCAGCAAACGGCCGCTATGTCTTTATGTTGCAGAGAGCTTCCCTCACGACTGAGGGCTCTCGTCTGTGAGTGACGACTGAGTATTTCAGCAGGACAACGCTACAGTGCTCAATGCCCGTAGAACAAGTGACTTCTTCCAGGAGAATAACATCACTCTTTAGAACCACCCTGGTGTTTCCCTGATCTAAATGCCATTGAGAACCTTGGAGGGTGTATGGCAAAAAAAGCTTACGAAAATGGACAATAGTTCCAGATAGTAGACGGTTGTCGTGCAGGCGTCTTCGCCATTTGGAAAAATATTCCCCTTGACCTCATAGAAACTCTTGCATTAAGTAGGAAACGCTGAATTTTGAAGTTATTTACAATAACGGTGAAGTTACTGATTACCGAGTTCGTGTTTACAACCATAATTTCTGTTTTGGGTGCTTACGTTTTTCTTGGAGGTGTGGCCTTGAACTTTTGATCGGTTATAAAACAACACATTCCAGTTAAAGTGCAGTTTTCGAACAAATTACATGCTCAGAAAATGTTTTGTGTAACTCGCAATGCTTCTCGTTGTATGTTGGAGCTCTACTCTAAAGAACCTTGTTGAGCTCCAACCATTCAAAATGTAATTTTTCGTCATTTTCCGATTGGTCTTGAACTTTTTATTGGGACTGTATTGCAATGTCTTAATAATCAAGAGCGTCAAATCCTGCAATGTATCAAACCAAGGCAATTTTATGCTAGAGGCGGCTATAAAGTTTACGTGTAGTATTTGATGAATACTGAAAATTAGGGTAGTCTGTATTAAAAAAAACTTTTAATTTTAGTGGAGCGACTGAGACAGAAACTTAGACCTCACCTCGGAGCTTTCAAGGAGCCCTGGCCATGAGAAGCCTTTGGATGTAATGGAAGCATCCAGGGGTGCCAAGACCGTGATGGGACGATCTGCGGAAATATTCATGAATTTACTTTATTTTCAGCCTCTCCATTAACTTAAATCTATATCAATCTTATCGATTTTTCGATTATGCCTTTATAGGTATTAATTTTTTTATTTTGCTGCCGCGATAACCTTACAACAAGTAACTCTCGTCTTGCAACGTTTGATCATTTTCAGTAACGAAATTACCATTAAAGAAGTTTTTGTTAGTCGGGTGCTTTCAAGCCGAAAGCAATAACCTAGTGTCGAGCGTCTAGTGCTTCATCATAACTATAATATTACAAATTAATCTGTCATAACGGTCATTGCCCGGGTGGCCAGCTATGCATTCACACGGTTTGTACAATCGACAGTGACTGTGTGGATGCAACAACCGCAGTGCCCACGTATATCGACAGTGACTGCTAACAAGTTGATCAGGAGTAACAACCCTTGACATTACTGTGACCACATGAGAGGAAGTTGATGAGATACTGCATTTAACGCAAAAAGAACAAGTTGAATCAATAGGAGCAAGGAAATGGAAAAAATTAAAGCTGTAAAATATATCATAGCAGTAAAATTTTTAATTTTTAAGCAGATACTAGCGCATACCCTGAGAGAGCGTCCTGCCGTGCATGGTGAGCAGCGCTGCCGTGCGCGCCACCTGCGCCTCCGACTGCTCCAGGACGGTCTGTAGGTTTCCAGCTGGCGGTCTGAGCACCCCGTCCACCACCTGCACCGTAGCGAGAAGCTCTAAGCTCACTTTTAGGGTCTACTCATTTTGTTCTGTCTTTGACGCACTTTTTTAAAAGTAGAAAGAATCAATTGAAGGTGTAAAAATAGACTGGCAGTAATTCATTTTTTTCCTCTTTAGGTGCTGATCTTTCTTCCATGTGAAACACTATCTTATTTGACTGAAAAAATCGATGCTAGAGGGAGAATGAATTGAAACAATTGTCCTTATCTTCTCCTCGGCTCAGATTTATCACCATCATTGCAGAAAATGGTTCAATCAAGTATTGGAGGGTAATCTGCGATGTACAACTACGTTATACACCCAATATGCATTTATAGGGTAGTAGCGTCATGATCTCTAAACTGTAATAGACATTTCAAAAAGGGAAAAATAATTCGAGCTAAACAGTAAGTACCTGTATGGTTCCTCTAGGCACCGGGATGTCTCCTCTGATCAGCCCATTTCCGTTGACGAATACTTTTCCATCGTAGACGTTGAAGCGGACAGGCTTCCCCAGGAGGGTGGTGAAGGTAGAGTCATTGGTGACCTCAGGGGCGGGCATTTCCCCAAGAGGGATTATGTGATATGAAAACAAATCGCTCGATTTCAGGTCATCAAGTTCATCATCGGAGAGTCGGGCCAGAGCTTCGTTCGATGGAGCGAGAAGAAGGAATGTGCCACTTTCTGGAAAACGCAGATGTAAACGTGATCTCATTTTTCCGGTGTACAAAGGAAAAATAAATTGAAAGAAACATAGAAAATTGACGAACTTTATGCCCTGAGCACTGTGGCTTAGTCACATCAACGCCATAAACTCATAACTCATAAAATGATACAAAAACACATACTTGAGAGTCATAAGATTTTATGACTAGCTACTTTCAACAAATAAAAAGCATATAAAAGTATGTAACAAATTTTGATGCTCAATTTTTCTTAGGAAGACAGTCTTACCTTCATCCAAGAGCTGTTCCAAAAAGTTCGTTTCGCGTAATATTTCCAACGTTGAATCCAAGTTTTCCCTTTCCATAATATCCTCGACGGTGTCCAGCCGATTATCCAAACTTTCTAGCGTTAGATCGCTAGAAATGGGATTTAGTAAATTTGATCCTACACTCGAGAGTTGGAAGTTATTGTTCAAAATTTCACCTGTCGAACTCTCGAGGCCTGGCAAAGGTACTCCCACTTGGTCCACTTGCTGCCGGTCAAGGTTGAACGAAATTTGTGGAGATTTCAAGTCGTTGAAATGTGAGTTCTCCGAGTTAGCAAGTTCTGGGGAATGAACTCCGTGTCCAGATTCAGATGCGCTATGGCTTTGTGAGTGGAACTTGGTGTGAATCAAATGGTCTGACTTAGAGTTTACATTCACAGGCAAGAGAGGAATTTCAGGCGATGTTGAAGTGTGAAATGCATTCAGCTGTTGTCCAATTTCAAGTGTGTTTGGATTACCATCGATGTCTCCGAGCTGACCAGGCCCTTTCGGAAGAGGGACCCCAACCGACTGACTATTTTCAGAATGGGTTTGCTGAAAGTGGCTGTGTTGTTCAGAAAAATTCACTTCAGGAGAGAAATCTTCAGGCGAGGTAGCTTTTAAACTGTCAAAGGTGTTGAGCCTGTCAGGAAATGAAGAACCATTAAAATTGTCATCGATAGCAGAGCTGAGTTAGAATTTTATTATGCGGGGTGTTAGAGAAAAGCGGTACAAAATTTCACATCGACTAGAATGTGGCAAACTAAACATTTTTGCCTCTATGAAACCTTACGAAAAAATTTTGGTTTTGTTTGAAAGGAAGAAATTTGAGAACAAAATTACCTACAAATAATTTATTTTTACGTTTACTTTCCAGAAGTTGTTCATAGTTTTCACCACCTACATCGATGCACCTGTGATATCTTCGACTTAAGGGCTGCTGGATATTCTGGAAAGGCCTGCAATTTCATAAATCTAGCCAGAAGCCTCTGCAATTCATGTCACGAAATCTTACTCAGATTCTACAGGTGCTGGCCTTTTCCACAATACCCGGCAGCCCTTAAGTCGAAGATATCAAAAGTACATCGATGTGAGTGAGGAAATTTGGAACCATTTCTGCAAATTAAACGTACGAATAAATTATTTTCTGGGACATTTTGTTATCAAATTTCTTCCTTTCATAGATTAAACAGCTTATATCCCAATAAAATCGTAAAGTTTCATACAGGCAAAAGTGTTTAGTTTGCCACTTTCTATCAGATGTGAAATTGTGTACCTCTTTTTCTTTAACACCCTATATATGTTTATAGTATGAATGTTATTATCCGCAAAATGCTCAAGTATCAAATTTCTTGCATCATCTGTATAAAATATAAAGAATCCTAACATTCATCGGTTTGAATTGGCAAAAGCCATTTAAAAATTAAATATATCATTAGGACACATATCTGTGCGAGACAAGGATGAATTTTAGTTGATGACTTACGCACTTTTTCTTCTGTAAGCTTTCTCCGTAAATGTGAACACACTCACTTCCAAATTAGTGGCTTTCTACCCTGGATACCTTGTATTCCAGCTGTCCAGTTTTTGTAGATTTGTTGAAATCTGTAAATGTTTTTACAAAACGGTACCCAATTTTGGATAAATCTTCTCTAAGAAACTGTAACGATCCCTATCAAGAGGACTTCAATTCATGCCATTTTTCGATAAAGGACTACAAGTTTTGCTTATATTTCAGATGAGCAAATTGTTTCAGCATAAAAACAAGATCCTTGACTGAGGAAAGTTCACTTTTATGAAGCAACAAAAATTTCCCCTTTGTTTTGGTTTGAACTCCAGCATAAGCATCGAAATACTTTTTCCAGTTCTATGGAAACTCAGTGCAATCCAGATCTATTGAGGCTTCATACTTCGCCGGGGAAACTCACGCAAGATCTTCATAGACTGACCTTTGCTCTAGATTTTGCTCCAGACCAGCCGAGCTCGAGAACAAATTCTGAAACATAGAGAAACAGAGTAAAAACATTACTGCTTTACATCAAGTGCTCCCAAAAAAAACTGGTACATATTACGACACGACTCGCGGCATGCAACCAAACATTCGGGTACGAGGCTAGAAATTTCTCTGCACAGCACAGCAAAGCTCTTGAATTCAGCTCCAGCTTGCGTTCATTATAGAGTATCTTTTTTCTAATAAATGCGTATTTCATCAGTGATACTCTTAACTCATAGCTAAACCGTAGGAAAGCAATGATATTTCTAGTACTCGTCGGAGACTAAACTTTCACATCCTGAAGGTTTGTAAAAGTATCAACACCATACGTTTCCTGTATTTTATAGTTTCACCTATATGGTATTTAATAACTTGAAACGATTTCTACTGAGTATCGTTCATCCAGTCGCAGAATTTAATTTCAGCATTGTTAGACAGAAAACCAACCAAGTATCAGTACATTTCGTTGTGAATTTTTTGCGTAATCTAATAACAAGAGCGATAAAGTAAATTCGTCTCGCGAAATGGAATAACTGCCCTGTCTCAAATAAGATGTTCCGCACGGCTAGTCAACAGCGCTGCTTGACCTTCTAGGCACAATTCGTGAGAAATGAAGCTTGTAAAATTCAGTCTTGGCATTCATTCATATATAATATTTTCTTGTTTTGACATTCGGGAGCGCTCGAGGTGGCGTTCAGAAAGGGTTATACTTCAAATGTGATGCGCAGATTTGACGAAATTACGAGCAGTTGTGTCATGGCTACATTCTACGACACCGAACAATTGCTTGCATTTTTTTGGAATTTGAAGGAAATGTTGATGGAATGAATTATTTTAATAAAAGCAATAGAACATGAGTAAAATGGGTTCATGGAATTTTGCAGTAAGAACAAGTTCTAGAGTAGTTTAGCAAAACCTGAAGGTTTTTCGACTGCATCGTTAGAAAAGTGGGGGAGCTGGAAGCGTATCACGCTAGTACGGCTTGTGATGTGGAATGTGGCTAATAACATCTACTACCTTTTCATTTTCATTGTTTCACAATGAAGGGATAATTTCACTTTCACAATTTCGCAATCAAGATGATATATATGTGCAATTGGCCATCGACAGATGAGTGCGTAGCAATAATTAACTCTGGTCCTCTCCTTGCGGGCATCTTATCACTGAGCTACACAACCGTTCCATCGAAGGACCACCTCACCCAGGCACTTCAGGTGCATGACAGTTGTACCCGAGCGTACGGGTAAGTGCACGACGGTATGCGCAAGCACCAGTCCCGCGCAGCACCTACTACCTGCACAGCTGTGCCGACCTTGGCATGGCTCCGTTAACGGCTCTGGGATGAGACTACTCGAGCGGTCGCCTATACGCAGCAATTTCCGTCCATATTTTTTGCAGACTCATCGTTAGTTCATGGAACCCAAATTTACTGGCAATCGGTATATGAGATGAGTGACGTAACTCCTGCTATAAATTAGAAGTAATGATACCAGCTCTGTAATGAAATGTGGACATCGAAGAGTTTCCACACAAATAATTGATGCAGCTAAATAGTGTAGTTACTTTGATTCTACAGTCATATCTCATTGATCTGTGCTAATGATGTATTAGTATTGTTGAACTCAATCTCTCAAGGCCTTACTAACTAACTTCTCATCATTTTTTCTATCTTCACGTATTGATAATAGATTGAAAGATAAAAGGTTTTGTAATTTTGAAAGTGACAGCTCGAATAAAGGAGAATTAGAAGTAAGAGAGGCGAAATTATTTCCAGTCTAATAAAACAGAGAAAAATTCTGTTGACGATGGACAGAGCATGAACTGAACTTTGAATTCTGAGATTATCAGTTTACATCGAGGTTATTTCGCGAGATTGTTCCGGAGTATTGATAATTCATCTCCTGTAAGTCAACGTCACAGCTAATTTTCTAAATGAGAAAAAATACGTAATCTATATCGCCAACACACCTATCACAACGAATTACATTGCGTCATCGTTTACGTGATTCGGCTATATTCTGCACCCTAGTACGTAGAAGAAGTTTACTCGGAGCCACAAATTGACTCAGAAGCCTCTCTTAGCAGGTAACTTGCACATTTTTTAAACAACATTAGAAAAATTTCCAGCAGTTATTCATCACTGGTAAGTGATGAGTGTGAGCTACTGCAAGCGTGAGAGGGTGCAGGCAGGAGAGGCAGTTGTTCTTAAGTCATGTCCTGCTGAGAAGAGGAGTAGGCAGCGGGTCGTCCAGGAGCACATGACCGAACCTAAGAGATGCTTTCACTCCTCCCACACGCTCTGCCCCGACCGCGGCCTTTGCTCACAGCATTAAACACCTACCAGTCATGGTGTGTGTGACTTAATAAATAATTGACTCCGGGCGCACTTAACTCCTTGCTTGTCGTAACGTATTCACAACCTCTCACTGACTAAAAGTGATAGTAACCGTATTCCAATGATTATAGAGCAAGTGTACGTCTACAGCACTGTCAGTGACGACGTTGCGGGGATTGTTATTGCTGCTGTGAATTACCAATCAAAAAATAGTCCATGCCAAAGTACTAATATTAAAGTTACTGTCATCCGTATTAATGCTTTTATCAGGATTGTCACTCAATTTTTTTTGACCACTGTATTACTATCGCTGACTCACTGTTCACGCACATTTTAGCTTCGTACTATACATGTTTCATAACAATAATAAGTTAGAACTTTTAACAGAAGGGAGGGAACATCTTTTCATTCATCCTCATCCCTAAGCGGCAGTAAAAGGCAGCGAGTGATTCCGCGTAGCTTGCAGCAACATCCCTTACCGGAATATAATGCCACCAGATAAAATGTTGGGAGCCATTTACAAAATCTCAAAAGTTCGATGAGACCGACTGTTTGATCCGGAGTGGCAGTAAACATGTGTATTCAAAATTTATACGTATCGTGTGTGAGTATACAGTTCCCTGGTGGTGTGGGGGTCAAGCAGGCACGGATACTGACAACATTTATGTTCTTAATAATAGAAGTCCCCTCAGGAGGCATACGATAGGTAATAGGGTTAGGTTTGTCAATTGTATGCCTCAACTATCGATAGGCCATCGGGACTGCTATCTTTTTGTGCTCACTTTACATCTTTCAATTTTCATACCTTCTTTGCTATCGCTTCTTTGTCTTTCCTTCCTCTTCATTCTTAACTTACTGCTTATATCCCCAGGAAATTCTGTGTGGAAACACACCTTGTGCAAAGATTCTCCAGTTTCTATGGCCCATAATAAATGGTCCCTTCTCTCTACTCTCATTGGATCACATTTCATGTGGATAGTGAGCTTTAACACGTTGACTCCGATTCTCCACTCAGGTAAAATTNTACATGATAGTGTTTTGGTTACATTAGGTTGGGTTAGATGATAGCGTATGCTATATATGACCCACTTCGGAGTCAACGTGTTAAACTATCTTATAATCAAATCAAAACTTGTAGCAGTTTGAAACTGTACGGCAAGGGAAAAGCTATTCAAATGCAGGGAACGAGAGAACTAAGTAGCTCCTATGTCGAGTTATACTCTCCTCTCTCGCGACGGCCACTCTCGTAGTCTAAGAAAAATTGATTTAATATTTTTCATAGCATCTATCCGTCTTATCTCAAACAAACTCAAAGACACCTTACGTTCCAAATTTGAGCTGACTCACATGGTGCGCTTATCAATTCAATTGATTAACTGATTACTTTTGAGTTTTTTTGTAGTTTTCACCTGCATTTGTATGTTTAGAAACTTAAATCAATCCATTCCGTGACTGTACAAAATTTTCAAACCTTCAAATGCTGAGACTAGTGAGAAAGCAATCTATCGTTTTAGCTGTCCTACCCTGAAAGGTGAAGTGAGTGATATGGAGGGAAGGCAACCTCTGTCGTTCTTACAAAATATGTTGTCAACATTGCTTGCTGGAGCGCCACACTCGCTCAAGATATAATGTGAAAGGTAAAACTCCCTGGTTTACTCCACGAATTAGGGTGAACATAGTTCTCTTTTTACTACTAATACAGTTTTAATAGAGTTATAGCATGGAAAAGGAAATATTTGTACACAGTGTTCGAAAATATTGCAAAGTAAAAGAAGTAGAATAATGAAACTGTGAGAGTGATGTTGAAATAAGTCAAGCTACGGGTTCGAATAAGGCCTCCGCTGAAGAAGCAGCCTCTTCGCATGAGAGTTCACACAAGTGCAACAATGCCTTTTGAAGCCCACCTACCTCTGCCTGCCCAAATGCATACATTTGAACCTCCTGGAGAACTTCAGCATCCATCCATGTATGGTGTTCGCGTGTAGTTTGTGCCTTCTTTGTGCGCACTCTTACATGGGCATCCCAGCAGTAATGGGTCCCCTGCCACTCTGATACATGAACACAACTCCAGAGAAAGGGATCAAATCCCAGCTTAGACTTCGCGCATACCTGCATACAAATACAGTAATTCACGATTTCCACCACGCCCTTCTCGGCTGCGTTGGCCTGTTTTGAGGGATGCTAGGGAAAGTCCTCGTCTCTGAGTGATAATCTTTGGGGTGGAGGAGGCGGCTCTTCACCTTTTACGCAAACACAGATGATAACTCCATCAAGATGATAACTTATCATTTTGATGGATGATGAGTTATCACCTAATGAGAGGCTCCGTAATCTCGTATGAACAGAGGTATGAAATTGAAGCGTTAGTGAAATTCATGCGATTGCAAAATGAAGTTTCAATGAATACATCTGAATCGTGAGAACCTACATGTATTCTCAATTGCATCTGGAATCCTTTCAATGATACAAAATGTTTCTATTGACGAAGAATTTTGGATGTATCAAACATACTTGAGAGGAATTTTTGAGTGCATGTGTACAGATTATCGGCGAGATTGAGAAAGGGATGTATTGCCTCCGCTCACCATAGTGGCAGGCGTTCGCGAGCTCAACTTGGCTGTGTCCGCCCTCACGGTCCGTTGTTTGTCGCTGACGAAAATACGACGCTGAGAGCTCCAATGTTTCTTTCCTTATTAGTGGGCGTTCGGGACTTGAAATCACACGATGACAGCAGCTGTCCTTGCATCTGCTTCTGCTGTTGCAGTCTAAACAATGCTTCACCATTTATGTCCGAGCTCAGTGTTTCAACAGACTTCAAATCCCGCATAAGCAAGAAGATTACGCACAAATTCCAGTTGCGAAATAAGTGAAATCCTTGAATCCAGGGGTAAAAGATGAGCTTAAGAAACTGGGTGTTCTTAACGACTCGTTACGTAGTATTATCAGTTATTCAATCCGGCATTTTTGATATCTGTTCATTTTTTATAGTTTGCTATTTTTACGTTTTTAACTTTAAAATGTTCTCTGAAGAAGCGTCAGCCACCAACTCAAGATGGATAACTATCGCATGAGAAACATTAAAGTCATGTGACAGTCATGAGTACTTTTTGAAGACACACATTTTGCTCTCTATAGAGTATTGATATATGTATATATATATATATTAATGACACACATTGATTACAAAAACATTGCGAATCATTAAAGAATGACCAGTAATTCAAAACCCGATGGCTCAGGGTAAGATAATGTGCAATATTTCACCGAACGGGCGGATTTAGGAGGGAGATCTTCGAACGGTGTCTTGCAAAATACATTATCAGTGGATTTAACTTTCATTATTCTGCGTAAGAAGGGTGGAAATCCTTCAAGACTCAATAACAAAGGAAAACATAAGCGTGATTACAATTAAGGTAGAATTTTTTCGATCTGAGGGTTCCCGCTGAGGGATAATTATGAAGACATACGGACATACGTTGGAAGGTGTTAGCGGAATAACGCCTGCATAAATTTCTCACTCACCATTTATGGACGTATGCGGACGCCTAAAATTGAGATGACCTAATGACAGGCAGCAAATGTAACTGACCTCAAAAAAGGAAAGGTTAATTCCTTCTCCGAAGACCAAGGACTTGAATGAATATTTTGAAGGTAACTTTCACTATGAACGAGTTTTCTTTCCTCAGATTTAATATCAGACGTAGAAGAAGCGTGGGAGAGAAATCTGGTCGTGGATGCCTTCAAGAGAAGCAGTTCAATGCAAGCTAGTGCGACGCCAGCGTCGCTGCCGCGCTGAAGGCCGTGACTCAACACACAGGCCATCGTCCTAACCCCGTACCTCTCTATCTCTGTACGCTTTATTTCTCTGCGCAATTTGTGCACAGACTTTTTTCTATCCTTCCAGCTCAGTTTGGGGTACTCTTACTTTTTATAAATGCTGTCATTTAGTCCACAGATTTATTTCTTTATAACAAACGCTCATTTTTCTGTGTGTACGACCATCACTGCTTTGGAATTCTGGTCATTAGAAACATATTTTTTAGCAAATGGAGCTATTATATAGCATGAATAGAATCTGTATAACATTAACCCCCAGAGAAAAGAATTGGGTGAGTGCTAAGTAATAAATCCTAATTTTATTTATTCATAAATTTCTGATAAATCTTCAAAAGTCTTCAGAGAGAATAACCCTTGAAATAGAGTTCTAAAATTTAGTTATACTTCACAAAAGGAATCCTATTTGTAGTCGTAGAAGAAGAAAAAGCCAAACAGTATCTACAAATTACATAAAAGAAAAACAAAGGATACCTACAAATTCACAGAACCATGGGGTTTCTTTTTGATGCATACTACATGTATGAATGCGCTATGCTGTTCCAACACCATAGTTGCAAGATGCATGAAAAGGCACTACATGGAGCGGGGATGACCCACTTTAGAAGAGCACGTCGAAAAAATATTCGAAATAAAAATTCCTCTTCATACTTCAATCGCTCTGAAAGCCATTAAATTGCGCGTACATATCATAGACCGTTAAGGCTCTAAAATAGCGCGTTGTGCATATAGACACCTGAGCTTAACGAGTGAGCTGAAGACTGCGAGGTATCAGGGTTCCCATGCATTACCTGGGTCTCACGACCTACCTTCCCATCCCGAAATCTCTGTAAGGAAGGTACGCATGTCGAGGCACAGAATGACGACGGCCGGCCTTGAAAACGAAGATGGTAGGTACGTACGTATACCGACCGTCCCCAGAGGTCACGCGGCGTTATGCGCCAGCGCGGAACGGAAACCGTCGCCGATTTTTAAGAGGGAATGAGCAATAAAATTTGACGACTTAAATGATTAGTGAGGTAGTTTGTACAGCTAAGTTTGAGTTTCTCTTAGATCGATTAAGCCCGCCTCAAGGTGTTTTGCCGCATTAACTTTTATGTCAAATTTACAGCGGGAATATCAACGAAGGAACATGAGGAGCAAAGTAAGAGACCATCTAAAAGTTGAAACTCAGTCGTAATCATTCAGAAGCATACATTGCCATGAAAAATTTATTGCGCAAGTTTCTCAGCTAATAACCCTGCTTTATAGGAAAGATTTTCATTCATTTTATATGCTGGAACTGAATTTGCGTGGTCTAACGATTAATCATTAATTTAGCGTGAAATCGTTAACAATTCTCTATTTCAGTTCAAGTGCAGCAACGATGTTGAAGGAAAGTCCCTGAAATACCTGCCCTCTTTCAGCAGTAATTATCCTGGATAATCTGTAACTAGAAACTGATCCCACGGGAGCCGAATTCTAGCAGGAACAAATTTTTTCAAGAATGGTTAATGGACCTCAAGTCGCACATTAATTACGGAGAGTGAGAATGACTGTCTAGAAAATGAAACAATTTTCCAGCTCTTCTAATTCGAGAACGAGAAAAATGAAACTTCCATTATGAGAAGCTTAATTGGATGCTGGTGTGAAATCCTTCTATGTACTACAAAGCTGTTCTTTATAAGTAAACCAATTCTCAGAAAATACAAGCACCATTCAAAATCTATAAAGATAAGTCGAAAAAAGGAAGCTTACAAGCTTTATCGCTATCATTCGGAGAGAATAGAATGAAAAATATATTTTATATGTACGCCGTATTCCCAACTTAAATTTTGGTAATTTCTTTACTCTGAAAAACCACTTAGAAGGAACAGAGGATAGGCCATAGGCAATAGGTCTATTTAGGTTTATTTTATACTATGGGGACTTTTAGGCTACCTCCTCAAGAGGACTCTGTCTGTTCCTAGCTGCCTCAGCTTTAGCTAGGTCTTCAGGACTTCTATCTTTCGTACCCACTTTGTTTCTTTCTATTTGTATGCCGTCTTCGCTGATGATTCTTCATCTTTTCTTTCTCTTCCTTCTTAACCTGCTGTTTCTATGTGCAGGGAATCTTATGTGGGTACACACTTTGTATGTAGATTCCCCGTTCTCCTAAGTCCATACTAGATGGTCCCTTATATTTCGGTGCGAGATGATCTGAGTTACTAAAGCGTTGCTGTCGTTACTACTACTACTACTACTTGGCCTGAAAGATATACATTTGTACATTTTTATTTTTATTTCAGGGCTTGCCGAAATCAATTCGAAATAAAGCGCAAGATAAACTCAGAGAGCAGTAAAGATGAAGAGTAAGCAGAGTTTGAGAATAATTTCTACACTTGAAAAAACAAATGAAACTCTTTTTTAGCATTTTCCCGCTTCGGCTATTATATACTATAGAATTTGCGTGAGTTTTTTATTTCTTCATGACAAAGCGTAGGAAAGACAATTATAGGTGTAAGACTCACATTTTAAAATGAATGTCAGTACAAGACTACTTTCTGTATAAAGACTGCGTTTGTTGCGTCATACGAGAGTTCAATTTTAGAGGGTCTGCTTGGTACAAAATGTTTGCGTCAATGTCACGTCCTCTGTCTCAACCTGCATCACAGACAAGGTATAGATGGTGTATTGCGGTGTGATCAGTCATGAGATATTACTCTTGTTGTCCGACGGCACCGGACGAGGGGTAAAAACCCTAGAATGGACCACTTGACTCGTTCCTGGTGCCATTTTCTATTCTATTCGACAAGACAGTGATCCCCACTGTTGTGATAATTATAGACTTCGTGCTGAGATACTCGTGTTAAGATACTCCGTGTGATAGACATAGACTAAGATACTGAGACACTCGTATTGAGAGACTCCGTGTAACAGACATAGACTAAGATACTGAGACACTCGTATTGAGATACTCTGTGTGACACATATGTATAGACTAAGATACTGAGACACTCGTATTGAGATACTCCGTGTAAAAGACATCGACTAAGATACTGAGACACTCGTATTGAGATACTCTGTGTAACAGACATAGACTAAGATGCTGAGACACTCGTATTGAGATACTCTGTGTAACAGGCATAGACTAAGAAACTGAGACACTCGTATTGAGATACTCTGTGCAACAGACATAGACTAAGATACTGAGACACTCGTATTCAGATACTCTGTGTAACAGACATAGACTAAGGTCATTCTGCATTTCACAGGAGTACTTTATTGAAATGCTCAAGTCGTTTTGTGATGGTACATTAATACCAGTTGAAAATTAAAAGATTGAAATAATTTAACTTCACAGTTTATTCTTCTTCAAATGTGCCTGGAGAAAAGTGCCGTGGAAATAAATCGTAAGAGAATCTTTCCTTGGGGTATAAAAAATCTGGAAGACGCGCTTGCAAGCTATCGCTTATTATGCCGCTGGAAGTTGTTGCTTAATAAAATTTTAATTGCTCGAGCTTCTGCTCCTAACCATCGTCTTGACCTTTACGACCACTCCGTGGGCTAGCGCCCTTCATTGCCAGCCACACGCAACGCTTCTCTCCAGCGATGTTTCGCACACCTTGTTTGAACCCTCATTTACATAAAATTCAGTTAACATCCTTTGAGGCAAAGATATGCATCGCGCTATCAAATTCAGAAGCGTCATGTAAAAAAGAGTTCTCCCTAATCCCTCTATTGGGAAGTATGAAGTTCATTGAATCGCACCAATATTGTAGAATACGATTGTGCGCTTAGTCAAAGTTGCGTATTTTTTCAAGTTTAAGAATCCTTATTCACTTATAATTATTTAATTCAACAACACCGTTTAGGTTCACGGTTTTAATTTATTTCATTTCACACTTAACACTTATTGGACAGTGAAACATTTCTTTAACTCGTTCAAGTAAAAATAAAATTAAAAATAAAGCAAATAAAATTTGTTGCAAAAAATTCTACTTTTCATTTTGAAGAAATAAGAGCTGTTATATGAACCCTCTGCATTTGCTATAAATAGAAATGAGCTGAATCGAAGTGAAATTGCCGACACGATTTCGGCTTGAATGAATGATGATATAACATGCCGTTCGCTCGTGCAACAATATAGTAAGTATAGTGAAAAAGAATAACCGAATGAAATACATTATTTTAGTTCGTTAAGATAAAACGTGAGATTCTTAGGAAAGCAGCAATGATACGTTACAAGCATCATATCTGCGAAACAGATGAAAGTAATGGGTCAGGTAACATTCTCGTCTAACTGACACACTTCGAAGAGAGAGTTAAATACGCGCTGAATGCGATGAAGCCATCTTTACCCCAATTACTTAAATGGCAGACTTCGCATGAAATTGTCCCATGACATCTGTGGATGACGCAATGCTCACCAGAGCTTATCTCTTCCATATTCAAAAGTTTTAATGACTACAAACTGGAATCAAACGTTGATGTTCACAAAGGTATCAGAAGACATCCAGTCACTTTTACGTTCCACTTGAGTTCATAGTTGTGAGCCAGTTATGAATTGCGCCATTGAGAAATGATTGAACCAAGTTCCATGAAATGTAACGCAAGCGAAGTAGAACAGGTTTGCATTGGAAGCAAAGGACACGATTTTGAACCTCGGCATTTTTGTGAGCCGCTTACTATGGGAAGACTGAGCGTATTCGACGCAAGATGGCGTTGCTTATAACGCTCTGAAGTTAATTTCTTACTTGTGGGTCTAGAAGTAAAGGGCGGCCGATCGAGCGTATACATGTAACAGAGCATATACATGGAACAGAGAGTGATGGCACTAATTGACTCGCAGCCACAAGGGAAATTCATCCTTAAGGGAACTGTTTTTTACAAGATCGCTGTGCTCTATTTAGCGCATCCCACTCATGTCGGAGAGTTAATCTGTTGTTAAAACATTTTGCTACCTCCGAGTCAAGGGGCGATGAGCGTTGATTGCTGTCGCAGTAAAAAACATGACCTACCTGTGCAGCACAATCTTCTGTCAAATCGCTCAACACTTTCTCAACACTTGTAGTTTACGATCCAAGACATACTCTAGTGATGTGCGTAATCAGGGTACGCATATATATTAACCAGCAGCGTTTCAGCAGCGGTAATCAAGTTATGTTTTTTTAGGTTGAAACTTTCTATCGTTCAATTATTGCCACCAATTTGCCAGCTCGCACAAGGTGCAGGCATTGATACGTGACGACTCGTCACTGGCCTTCTCTCTCGCACGTCTGCTGCATGATATGGCATTGTACTTTTACTCTACCTTGATCGCTTTGCCATGCAGGATAATGTACATTCATTTCTGAGTCAATGCATAATATAGGCTCACAGCTCATCGAAAGATCACTCTTAATGTAAAGGATGTATTGCTTTACAACACTAATAGTCATAACCTGAGAGATTGTCAATCGTACTATCATAAATGTTACTTCTTAAATAGCGAGGATTAAGTATTTAAATATTTTAAAGCTTAGGTGATTTAAACATGCGTGATTTTCAATAAGTGACTATGCCCTTCTAAATGTTCGTTCAATGCTTTCTCTTTCAGCCTTTGTTCTCTATCACTATTCCATTCTCTATCATTTTCATGTCCTGAAACTTCATCTAGATGCTCACGCTATTAATCTTAAGCATCTGCTGAGCAAACGAGCGCAGCACCCTCAGAGTACGGCGTGCTCAGTTGTACATGAAATATTGCCAATCTAGTCCTAAGCTCTCGCTATTTATTGCCCGTCTGACAAGTATTAATTAACGTTTAACGATAAAGGATTGAAGCATGAATAAAAACTCGTCTATTAAAAGTATTTTGATTAAAGCTTTAATCCCCATTGTTACCATAGTTACAGTAATAGCTTAATTCCAAAGGTCTTCTTTCAGAGTGGATCTTGTTCAGGAGTGAGTTTCATTTAAGTTCGCTATTCTGAAACTTTTCATACGGCACCTGATTTGTGCAAGTTTACATCATTAGTGTTTTTATTGCTCTGCAGAAACACGTTTTTTCTATACTCACAAATTAGACGATGGTGAATATATAGCTTCCTAAAGTGTATATCCTCCATGATGTTCATTCCCGAAATTACTGTGAATGATGCACTGAGGGTTACAAGAGATGCTTTGATGCTTTACCGAACTCTTCTACAGAGTTCCTGCTAACTTGACCTCAGCTTGGATGTAATTTACAGATTTAAACTGATGCGATCATCATGTTTGATTACTATACTAACATCTTAAACGCTAATCTAAACAAACCTACGAATATTCACGGTGTCCATCTCTGGCTCTGGGCTCCCTTGTCAGGTTATTGACGCCTGGCCTCCCATGCGCTGCCCCACGTGTGGCTGCCCCTGCCCTCATCCAACGTGAGGTGCACAATTATATGCTCCCGACGCTAGGCTTATCCAAATCCCTTACGTACGTCTTGTAACGCCTGCGTGCGAGAGAACTATGAGAAAAAACAATGGTGGAAGGTAATTGAAATAAATAACAGATTTATTATTTCATCTAATTAATGTTCCTGTTTCCGTTCAATGAAGATTAGTTTAGCTTATAATCCTGAAAATATATTCGCTACCAGTGAGAGACAAGTCTTCTTTTTAAACAGAATATTGGGTGTTACTAATCCAGAGCATGCTTCACTGTTGTAGCCAGAGCTATGTAAAGACTTAGTCGGTAAAGTATTTAATGTAGTTACTCAAGTCACGCTAAAAGCAAATAAAAGAAGATTTTAAAAAGAATTAGTTCAATAAAGATTTTTAATGATACGCTTACTACGATACCTGCACACTATGTATACAGAATTATGTATGAACTGAAAAAAACTTTTCACTCCGCCCAAATATGGACAAAATTTTCGAAACATTACAGCTTGTTGATAAGTTTTATCGTAAGAAGTTCATTTATCTCTGTAGTTAATGGCCACTGCTAACTGATCATCCCTCCTCCCTTCCAAAGCGTATACTTCAAAAGAGTTCAAGAGTTATTTCACAGTCCATTAGTTTGTACCCTTGCATCAGGGTCACACTCGTCATGACTGATCACTAAATCATCACATGAAAAGTCATTCTCCATGTTCTCCCACAGTGACGGCAGAGAGTCGAACGGATTGGAAGGTTAGCCTCCTTTTCACTGTGTGATAGGAATGTTCCCTCGTTCGTAATTAGTATGTTGAAGTTCAAGTGTAAGGACCCTTCACAAACGTAAATCACTTCTCGAAATTAATTGAATGAGCCTAATGGTGAAATGTTTGCGCTGAGTGAGCACCTAATAGAAATGGAAATAATTACACCTCAAACTAATAACACAACGTTGACTAGACTTTCATAATGAGTAGGTACGAATATTTACAGCATAATAACGAAAGCCAACAGCGTCAAACTCAGAACGTACTTCACTAGGCTAATGAACAACGTTAAGTCTGCTTAACGCAAACAGAAAATTATACTTCAATGCGGCAAAACAGAAGAGGTTAGAATAAATTGAAAATACTTTCCATTCACTTGAATCTAGAAGTGAAAAGAAATTCATCTACTGACGTTTATTGATTAACATGACACTTCCTCTTAACAAACCACATCCAGTCGTGAAAGCCTTCGCTAAGTGCTTATAAAATTAAACGCGAATACTTTCTCAAAGACTGCCATGACACGAATTTTAGATTCTCATACGTTGTTTACTTCGCACCCATTGTGATGTTCGTGATGTTAACTGCTGTCTCACCGCAGTAAATGTTCTACATATCTGTAGATTTAAAAAAAAAATCTTTGTTTTAAATATACAATAGTTTATGAAATAACCAGCCACGCGAAGCCTACACCCCGAATGAACAAAAGTCTTTAGGGTTGAAATAGTGAGAGTATATCTTTACGCAAAACTCGCCGCAGACTCGTTACATTTCTCTACAAGTAAAATTTTGAATACGCCAGTCGAAATATTTACTCGAATTTGTAAGAAAAATGCTGCAACTTGGATGAATTATATTTTCAGTTTTATGGGTTCAGTAAAAATAACCCGCAAAATTAGGTCTTTCAAAATCATATATTTTCGTATCATTTTTTAAGGTAAAAGTTATTTTGAAACAAATTGCTGCTGTAAATAATGTAGCACCGTCCAGCCATACTCATTTGACACTGCCTACGTTTAAAAAGGTATTTTTCCATTACGAAAATGTGGTAACCCGAGAAGAAGTTTTCGAACACGAAACTGAGTCTAGTGAATTCTGTATAATTTTAATGAAAGAATTTACAACGTTTACATGATATTGTGCGTTCGCTTAGAATTCGGCTACTCAAATTTTACCCCGTCTGAAAATTGGCTCGAGCCTGACTTCATGTCATATCTCTATTGATATTATTGCTCTTTTCTTAAGGTTAATATGACAAGCCACCGGCGCAAGGGATTCTCATGTACGCCAAGTCTATACAGGTCGCCTGGCCTTTGCGATGACTACAGGCGTCCCGGTGTACCTCCACCTGCGATGCAGTACTCCATCGTGGATACACAGAGCGACGTACAAAAAACGATAAAACGTGTTGGAATTAATAAATGTTCTTTATAAAGTCACAAGCGATATAAAATTAGTTTCGTTTTCTCATACATGAAACTATAAAAATTCTCTTACCGACTCTCAGAATTTAAATTGTTTTGATAGGTTGCCATGGCTGCTCAGTTCTATCCAGTTTGTTTCTGGTTAGAATTTAACAAGTTCCTCGTCATAACCACAAAACCTCTTTCAATATTATTGTGCAATGTAGTTAATATTTAATTAATGGTGCATTGAATGCGCACAATTCAATTTTCTAACGTCGTTTACGAAATTGCCCCTACCATTAGTGAATGTTTTGTACTACCCAAAAACAGTTCAAAACACTACCCTAATTTATATTTAATTCTAAAATAAAGTCCAAGAATACTACCTCCGTTACGTCCATCTTTAACCGTAAGCAACTGTTTCGTTAATATACGTTTACCGTGCAGAAAGTCGTTACCTCACTATTATAGTTTGTAGTCGCTAGTTCATTCAGAGGAATGAGCGTTCCACATAAGAAATATAATATGAATTAGCTAAATTTAGCTCTAATTTTAATTGAAAAATGATCGTATTGGAATTTATTGCATTACAGATGGCGCGCCGCCACACACGTTACTCATAAGTGCTACAAAACTTAGCCATGACCGTTGAGTTATTTTCTTGAGCAGCTGGATAAATCATCTCGTATAGAGACTTCTTTTATAATGATGACGCTCATGACTTTGTCCTTAAATGGTCCAGCTATTCACGGATAGAGATAAAAAGGAATAAACTTTTAATGCACCTTATGTTAATTTGATGCATCCGTAAGCACTCGGTGACCCTTTCTTTCTCAAATCTGTTTTATGATGTACAATGATGTCGAAGTTTATAGTCGGTCGAGTTCAAATTGAAATGACCTAGAGTGTGACGTACCTCCATTTCCTGAAAAATGGCGGCATCTTTGAGAAACGATCTCGTTAAAGAGTACCATTGCCGAACAAGTCACGATCTCTCCGTCATGGGTAGAATCCGTTTGAATCAGAAATTCTCGGTAAAAAAATAGAAGCCGAAGAAACACAATTTGAACTCGCCTATCCGTGTGATTCACATGAAATTGGAGGCAGTTGAGTAGAAAAAAATTTCCTAGAGGACGATGAAAATTTTAAATGGACCTATTTTGGATACATAGGAATGCATTTCGAAGGAAATGGACGGGAAATTAAGGAAACGTATCATCCCTCATTTTGTTTACTTCAAACTACCCAACATCAGCTTGCAAAGTCCGTACTAGGGCGTGGAAGATCAGAACGAAAATTTTACCCAGCCATTTAAATGAACTGCAATTAGCATGAAAATGACACGGGAAGCCTCCAGTGGAAAACGTATAGTTATTATCGAGGGACAAACTGCACATAACTTTGAAATGATCTATTCAGGAACTTGTAGAAATTCAGCTTTTCGATGGCATATTTAGTTCGAGAAAGGGACTCGCACTTGGTTTCCTCCATCACCAAAGTGAAATTCATATTTACTAGGTATGCATGACCACGATAAAGAAAAGTGCGACAAAAATGCGGTTAATTTGAACTTGCGCCAGCTCTCTGTACCGAGTTAAACCTAATGCTAACACTCTCGAGTCAAAACTCTATTCCAAGCGATTTTTGCTCAGCGCACGTGTTGAATTTTGACCCAAGTCAAAGCGCAGCACAACTTCTAAACTTTCCATTAGATCCATTTTTTTATTTCTGATCAATTTTATTCGTGACACTGAAATAACTTCATTTAAACCAACATTTCGTTTCGTCACACCCTTGAAATTAAAATTTATAAGATATAAGTATCAGTTAGCGCGGGAAACTCGTCTCATGTCTAGGCGCAGGAAACGAAGGAGGTGAATGTAGCAGCGAGAGTACTTTTGACGCCTCGAACATTTCACCCCTTTTTTCAGTCACTTAAACGAGATGTTATACGTCCGCTGTTGGACAAGGAAAATGTCAGCACAATACTTCGCCAAGGGTCCCATTGGATGCCACTGGAAAAAGTTGCGTGACTGGTGCAGCGTAAAAAAAAAGATGCTCTTGTGTAGAGTGTAAACAATGCCGAGCAAGATGGTTCGGGCGTGAAGAGGACATTGAGCGTCAGGCGCGGAGGAAGAGGGCAGGATAGGAGTCACAAGATGGGGGCAGGGATACATGAAAGAGAACTGGGTACGGCGCTTCCACTTTCACTTTCGCTCAGCGTCTTCGCTCTCACGGACCCGCTCGATTTGTTGCTTGCAGGCCCGGTGGCAAGGCAGGTGAAGCGCCGCTACAGATCAAGCAACAGAAGAAATATCGTCGCAGGAGAAGCGAAAGGCGAAGAGCCCCGACAGAGATATGACAAATAAAAGAAAATGAGACGAAATGCTAGATCAACATGGAACTGGAAGCATCCATTAGCATGAGACGCGGGGACAATTACAACGAGACCAATTGAAGTAGATTTTAGCTTTTGTATTTCGATAAGCAATAGCCAATTTTAAGCTTTGTTTTTCCAAATTATATCATATCCTTGAACGATTGTTATGTATCGTTATTTCCCTTAATTTTTTGAGCTGCAAAGATGACTCAGTCGTCTCTCTCACAGAATAAAAAGGCGATGCATGAACGATCACAAGTATGATCAAACTTCCTGTGCTTCTACGGGTAAACTGCCTAATTTATTTCACTGCACTTTGAATTTTTTTTCTTTGAAGTCAATTACAGTTATTTTAAATCATTTCCAGGTGAAATTAGACGATGCTCAACTGAGTCTTCTTCTCATTTCAATGAATTTAGTAATTTAATTCGATTTGTAAGTCGCACCACTGAAATTCAATTTGTAAAAGAACGTATTCTAACAAATTAAAGGATGAAAGATTTCAGCAGCAGAATCTGACTGTGCCTTTCATCTTCTTGCAGCTTTTTCAATTGCAGTTTTTTAGCTCTGCTAATGACCTAGGCTACACAAGCATAACAATTCAGAAGCAAAATCCGTCAGCATTAAAAAAATAATTTCAACATTAAAGGTTCGAAAGCAGAACAAATATCTGGCAATCTCAACTGAACTACAAAAAAGCTGCTCAATTGAAGCTTCCCTGTAGCCGTGGCCTCTGACCCTCCAGATCTCATCTGCTGGAGGACGTTGAAAGGATCAAAACATCCTTCTAGAGCTGTGATCAGCTGCAGCATTAGGACTGATTCCTGGCATCATCCTGATTAATAACGAGGTTATCAATACAAGGGTGATGAAATCTCACTCCAAAGACGGAATGTGCACACTTTCATTCTAATTTATATCTGTCGATATCAAGTGCTCTGCAAGATATCGTGTCGGCACCCCACGCACTAACTGCGCGCTGCCCCGTAGAATTGCTTATTCGCTTTCGGGGTAGCAAGCTAGGAAATTGCAATTGAGATCTATAGTTTCTATCTCATCAACGTTAGACTTTCAACATAGTTGTCAATGCTGTTATTAGAAAATATCCGTTCACAGCCATTGTAAAAAATTGAATAAAAATGTTTCCACTTTAACATGGAATTATTTTGAAAGAAATATTCCCGTTTTCTCTTTGATATCGCTGTAAGTCAGTTATGCTTTTTAATGCTCAGGCAAGGAGCATCGACCCAAATTTCGACATGCTGTAGCCACTAATTTGAGCATG
>VOMN01118725.1:0-57041 GCA_014899125.1 Orchestia grillus | reverse complement strand
ACTCTATCCTCAGCTCAGAGTTCAAGCTCATTTACTCGGACAGTACCGTAAATATTCCTTGGAATATCATCAAGGAGGATTTACGGTATAATACAGCGAACTTTATTGGAAATGCGAAGCTCCAAGTAAACTGATTTACGAAAAGCACTAAGTTTTCGCGGGATAAACTAATCGATGAAAATCAAAAATATTTTTTATAATATACTCTGTATCTTGCCAGTACGGTATTCTTAGTGTCCGTACTTTTTGAATGAAAATTTAAGCATAATTTGAAGGCAATCTAGTACTAAACGCCCCTAGTTTTCACTAAATACTGATCACTAGATAACTGAACACTAACACTTCCTTAATGTTGCGTAAAGCACTGACAATTTATTAACACTGAGAATTAAATACCTCTCGAGAATAAACACTGAAATAATAATTGAATGGATGCGAGGCAATGATCAAGTCAGCCGATTTCGGCCTTCTATTTACACATTCGAGTAGATGATATTGATTTCATCATACATTGTTACGCGAGCTAATGTTGAAATCAGAGGATAGAATTATATATTTGCACTGTATCTTAGACAGTGCATGCCAAGTTATACCTGAGATTCAGAAATCTTTTCGACTCCATATCACATATTTTCTTCGTATCTTTACTTCACCAACATTGAAGTTTTTCTGCGGTTTTTCAATTTACCGAATAATTGTTACGTTCTTATTCGATTTTTCTATCGTTGCTTTTTCTTTCGTTGTTTTTTAGAATTCTCTTAATACCGTCTCTTATTACGGTATCCCGCCAGTCTCACCGCCTTCTTACAAGCGCACAAACTTCCCAAAATTTGAAAGGAATTTGGCCTAACCTTGTTCAGGCATCAAATAAGTATTCAGGAGAAGGCCGCCTCCACAATTTTGACGGAACGTAAGCCGTCCGGGCTTTCCTCCTCTAACTTTTGAGCGTCTGCACCAAACTTGGTGCATTAAAGTTCTGAACGGCATAACTTGGCCCAAAAAGGCTCTGGTAGAGCCAGGCCTCGATAAGGCATCTATTCATTAGGAAAGTACGGAGCCCTTCCTATGAAATGGAAGACCGTATCGCTGCATAAAGCAGGCTCGCGAAAAATTTCTTGACCCGTATGTGTTCCATAAGATTCTCGCGTATTTTCACGAAAGTATCAACACAATAAAATTTGGTTATATGTTTGGCGATACTATAGTATGAATGTACATTATATGAACGTCTAAAGTTTAGTAGAAGAAGCAATGAAGGTTAGAAATACGGGAATAATCCGTTATTTTCAGAATACTGCTTGTACTTGACTAATTGGGAAAATTACGTGCAATACAAATAAAATTTAGATTTTCGATGTCATGTGAGTGCGGAAGTCATTAATTTACAGCAATGTACGAAAAAGAAAATAACTGAAACTATGTCATTCACTTTCCAAACCTCTCAAGAATAAATTCAACATGCCGTATTGCAGGAAGGTCATTTGACCTTATCTAAATCCAATATTTTTCTCTAATCCAATCCAAACTGGAATTGAATCTAAATCCAATCTTCGAGAGCTAAAAATGGTACCCGAGATGAAGAAGCATTTTATGCAGAGTAACTTCAGGATCGAAATTTGTCTGTATGAATTGGTATTTCAAATTAATTTATGCTTACCAGTGTAATAATCTAACCCTGCATCAAATATATGAATAGTTAATCTCCCTAATCGTAACTTCAAAAAATTACAAAATACAAAAACAAATTCGAAATAATTAAAATTTCGCAGGATCTAGTAATGCTATTTTTTTTGTGTGACTATTTTAAATGTTGCCAAATCCAGCTCAAAACTTTTCACAATATAATTGGGCGACCCACACTAGGGAGATAAGCTGGTAAACGTACAGAAATCGGATCGGTATTTCAGAGGTGATCAGTAAGATAGGACGTAAGCTTACTCTTCAGAAGTCTTAAATATTCTTGTATCTGATGCTCATTAGTTCAGAACGTTGCTCACTTAAATTACGAGAAAATTAGGGCTTGTGATAAAACTCTAATCAAGGAGCTTCTATCAAGTGGTAGAAGAAAGCAAAGTTTTCTGGAGTTAGGGATGGGTTTAAATTTCTAGTAACCATTGTGCTTGACGTTGGAAGACAACCTTTGATCTAATATTATTGTGATATTTTAAACCTTACGTACCGCTACCGATATTTCATTTAATGTTAAAAATAATGTTCAAGAAAATTCAAAATATTTTCACATAGTTCAAAGTCGGAGGCCATTCATTCTCTTCAGCTCAGCTTTGAATAATAACTATAAAAGAAACGGACTCCTCCTCCAGTAACACCAATATTTATCTTTCTCCGTAACGTGACCACTAGGAATCAGTTTTCTTCATTTCAAAGACCCCTCGAGCTCTGACTGTGATGCGGACTGCCAGTAGTAAAAATCGTTTATGGGGCTTTCAGGTACTTTTAATACGGAAAAATATGAACGGCAACCCACCAGTGGAATATTGGAGCTGTTGTTGTTCCAAATAAAAATGTTTACTAGACAAAGAACCAATAAAAATTGTAGATGAGGTGTTAAGTTTCTCAACGAAACGAAACTCTTTGTTGGGGGTGTCGAGCTGGGGCCGAGGACAAACCCTTGAGGAACCCCAGCGCCCGGGCTGCTGCGCTCGTTAGCGTCTCGCGCGGACGCAAAATGAAGACGAGAATGTCTTGTTTTTTTTATGTCTGTGGAGAAAGAAGGGATTTTTACTCGCTCTTGTTCACAAGATAATTTTTACACTGTTGGACTTATATCTCGGCTGAAATGAGGTGGGAAGGAAATATTCATTTCTTAAAAATAATATACTTTAGCACATGATAAGCAAGAATGTTTAGTATGACCTTATCTTGAAGTGTTGTGTGCACTCTTTGGAATTGAAGAATCTAGTAGTTTACCAATCCACTAAATTTTCATCCAATATTTTCTATCAATGAAATACTTCTAACAAGAATCATTACGTTGAAAAGCGTCTTTAATCATGGTTGAAATTGAAGAGCGAAAAGCAACCTGACTATTTTACGAGTATTTTACTTGATCAGTAACAGTAAAATAATGTTCGATAAGAAAAAATGGAGAAATGGCAAAGACTGAATTATACTATAATGTTCATGAACCATATACTCAATTTCACATTTCCACATTCAATTATTAATTCAATAACAAGCTTCCCTTATTAAATTAATGAGATACAAAAATTCCCGGCTGAAAAACGGCTATTCGATCGTTAGTAAGCATCTTTGCTCTCACAGTTTCATTTTAGAAAAACACTGCCTCTTCTCCGGCACCAAGTTTACTATTTTTCTCGATGGAAGTGCTCAAAATCATATAAGATTTACTGAAGGAAGCGCCGTGCAAAAATCCACGGGGAAATCACGCCAGCTTCACAGGGTGCCTGCCTCATGAATTTAGAGAGCGACTTGCAGCGCAGCCCTGGACGTACCTCCTGAAAATATGCAGAACTTTCTTCCGAAAATATGCCCGGGAGCGTGCAGGTAAATATTTCAAGTTATAAAAAGTTCACACTTCCTTGAAAATGATCTACACGCACAGCCAACAACGAAAAAGGAGAGGAAAATCCTGATGGAACGGAGGTGCATGAAATAGGAAATATTCTCCGGGCTTGTTCGTTGGAAATTGCTACGAGGAAAAATGAATTTTCTTCTGTGTTCTGTACGTAGAGTACTGAAACCAAACGTAAATGAATAGTTTAATAAACGTACGTGCAACTAAAAATGATGAGGAGCGAGAAGTGAATTCAAAACCTGAAATAGAGTTAACGCGGCTGTGTTAGACATAAGCAGTGTCTCTCCAATTATATTTTGGGTTCATTTTTCTACCCACGAACTAAGAAAATTTATTTTATTTCAACGAAACTGAGAAGGGGAAGTTTGATAATGGTCACTCAAGAACCTAACGTGAAGACGATAAGACCCTTACGTCTGAAGTCTTAGCAGATAAAATACCGCCTCGAAATGTACGGCGAAATTGTTTTGGATATATTTTCATGATCCTGTGTTTGTTCTGTTACTTTAATTTTGGGTTCGTTCGAATATGACGTGTGGAGGAAAACCTCTCAACTTATAAGCACTTGAGTACATCACAAACCCTTTCATCTCGAGAGAAATGTTGTTCGTATAATATATTTAAAGGCAGACCTTCTCTTCATTAAATATTACCGAATACATTATGGAACTTTGTATCTCTGGAATACGGCTTCAGATTAGGCCTATATTTTTCATCTCTTGCCAAGGCCATCTTAATGATATTGCTCTGCATGAGTTCTTTGCTCAGTGTCTGGCAGCAAGCGAACGCTTCTTATATATAAATAAATATGTAGATGAGGCTCTTGAAAAATGGCTGCATGAATAAACTTGATGATATCCTCATGAATACATGAATATAAATTGCAAGGGCTTAAATCAAAGAACTCGTCGGCATCTTGTCGTCCAATGAAAATATCTGGTATTTGACAGACTAAAATTTATTATAGTTTTCCTATGAATATCATATTATATAGTATGAGAACCCTAAAATCTTTTATATAATACTACGAGCGATCTAAAACAGCGAATGATTATTAACATACACACTGAACTTTTTCTTGCCGTAAAATTTATAATAAAAGATTTGCGTGTGCGTTACAGTGCATATTTTGCTTTAACACGGCAATAAAGTTAATCACGGTAATTCCTTAAATAACAAGCATCATTAGATATGTGAGAGTAAAATTAACTTACTCTCTCTGTCTTCGCTGACTTATAAAAAGAAATTCGTTGAGCGAACAAGTAAGACTTTACTCGACTCGACATCGAATGTGCGATGAAAGATAAATGTCCTCACCTGCTAAAGTATCAATGTACTGCCTGTACTCCAGTATACGGTAATCATCTATTCATACAGCATTTAAATCTATATTTGATTGGCTTTGAACGTAAAGGCTCCGATACTTTTACTTTGGAAAATCTTCTCATACTTCGAATTCAAATTCGAACTGAAAAATAGTGGATTTCCAAATAATATGGGATCGTAATGTCGAAACGTTTTTTTCATAAGCTCTTTGAAGTACATGTTGTGTGGCACTAGATCATTATTAATTATTTTGCTAACCACCTTTGACTATTTTTAATACGTTGGGTAAGATAGAAAAAGGAATACTGTGCTCTGAAAATACAATAAATTGTAATTTGATGCAAACCTCTAGCCATCATGCAAATGCGTTTGGAATATACCTTATTTATGGCCTTCATAACCTTATATTTCTCAGAAAATTACCGCAGGTTTAAAAACGTTACGCCTACACCTTTTCCTGTCCCAGAATAGCAACTCACCGATTTAAACAGAGAAATTCTCGACTCCATTTCCTCCTTAGCGGGACTGATATTTTCTGTAAGGTAACCTCACCACCTGTGAAGTGCCGCCTGCTCCCTTTCGCCGCACTGACGCTCTCATGACCATAAATCAAAGAAAATAGGAAGGCTATTCATCACTCAATTGACTCCAACCCTGAGCCAATACACTCTGCATGAAAGGGCTTTTCTTCACTATTACAATATGATTTATAGTACGAGAACATCGGAATACCTAACATTCCAGAGCGAATAAAATGGACCCCTGGAAACCGAAATTTACCATTCATGGTTTTTGCATTGGAAGTTAACGATGATGAACACAATGAGGGCACGTCGTCAGGGGACCACACACTCACGTTACTCAATTGAGTCGCCAACGAACTTTACTGGCCCACGCTTATTTATGCACGTTATTAAGTGCCGGCGAACTCTTATTATGCTCAAGAAAAAATGTTTTCGTACTCAAGTGCCTCGGGTGAGGCAAGGGTGCTGTGTAGGTTTATTAAGGACGTTTCAAATGAAGCTTATGAGATTCATCGTTCAAGATAGCGTTAATTATGAACAACGTGTTAAGTACTTAATTTTTCAGTTATTTTTGATGAAGGAAAACTTTGGCCTTGATGTATAAGGTTATGGCGAAGAGAGCCGATAAAACCCTTTTGATTTTTAACGAGGCAGTTTTTTTATTATGAAATATTACTAGCGCCTTTCAATAGCCGTAAGTCAAGGAATATCTCCGATTAAATGAAAGCAAAATTGTGCAGCTTCGATTGAGATGCGAACGCCGCTGGTACGTGAAGGCCGGTACGCTGGTACGTCAAGCCTCGCATGTTTTTTTCAAGTAAACGTCGATATTTTCTAGCGTTTAGGGTCTTCACGCGTCAGGCTCGCACTATTTCACTAAGAATTTCTGTTCTTGTCAACTCATGACATCCGACGAAAAGCATTACGATCAGAGTAGAAAAATAAAGAACCACTACTCCAAAAAAAAATATAACGAACGAGGTTGAAGATTTCAGCGAGCTGGATCAATGGAGGTAGACGAATATTTACTCTTGCCTGGAATGCTGTTGGACGAGATGGGCAGGAATGCTATGGAACAGATTTCTTGTGGCCCTTTGGGCCACAAGAAGTCGACGATCGATTGAGTCGCGATCTTTCCTTGGAAAGTAGGTTGGTCATCGAATTTACTCGGCTTCCATGTTTGTCGCTTGGGCAGGAATTATTTTCTGAATTTATGAGAGTATTTTATTCAATTTCGTGTTCCTGTTATGGATGGTGAAGAGAATCAAGTACGCCATTTAATCCAAACATTACTTAATTGTTTCTTCTGAATTCTTTTTCCCTCTGCAAACGATAGGAGTTGTTAATAATCTGTTGAAACTTGGAAGAACCAGGACTTTAGTCAGCCTTCCGAAGACTATCTCAAAATATTCTCACAGCTTCCGCGTGTCAAAATTATTTTTCATGAACTCATTGCAGAGGAAATAGTTTTTTTCAAATTTTCTAAATATTTGGCATTCATCAGCATTATTCTTCGGAAATTTGTTTAGAATTGAGCATTTAGCAACATTTGGTCAGCTACAAAAAGTTTTTTTGGCAACGAATTTGACTGCAATTCATTATTCCTATGAAAATTTAGGTACAATTTGCATCACTTGATGGAAATTAAACTTGATACATAATTTATGTCAATAATTTGACAACGCCTTTAGTTTCTCCTTAGATATGAGGCTGAAATTACCGTTTACTGCTAAAACGGAGTAATAATAATTGAAGAATTAGTCGCTCCTTAGCAGAATAGTTCGTATATATATCGACAATGAATTAAGCACTGAAGTCATTCGCGGCTGCAGACTATTTTATTTTTGAATTTTGTCACTCTAATGTCTTTAAGGGGGTCTCTGATCGAAACATGCATAAGTATCAACATTTGCAAATAAAATGTTTTGCTAACTAAGAGTTTAAAAATGAGTAGTAGTATCTAGGTTGAGGACGCTCCACTTGAGCACGCTGTTCATAATCAGGAGTAGTATCTAGGTTGAGGACGCTCCACTTGAGCACGCTCTTCATAAACAGACGCGATCGAGGGCTGCTTTGAGAAGCTCATGCAGCTCATGTATATAAAATAAATAATTTGCATCACAACAGTGGAAAAAATTAATATTTGATGTAAGAGTAGCGCAAAAAATAAACGCCATACATTTCTATCATTCGTATATTGAAATAAAATTTGAAGCCACACTTCACTCACGTTCACTCTAGGACATTTCAATAAGAGACTCAAACCGTTCCCAGAACTTCAAAATATTGAGTCAAATCCCGATGACACTACGAATTAAGTTACAACTCCAGAAGGTTTCTCGCTTTCTATCCTGAATATAAACCAGGAGTCTGCTAAAACTTTCAGCCTACTAACAAGGCCTCTAGGCTTGTCATGATGGTCCAGTCGATAAGGCAGACAGCATTAGGTGCGGGGCCACAGTTGCCTTACAATTTGCATCGTCTTAACAGAGGCCCCGCGACTAGCAAGCTGTAGCTTGGCCACACAAATATAAAAGCCTTGTATTTGTCTGACCTGCCGGCTGCTAAAGTCCTCCCTTTACTTGCGGTCCTAATGCAGTCTGAGCGAGACAGTTGCCTACTGCATGGAAATCTGACAAAAAAATCAACTGGATTTGACCAGCTCTTCTACTCCCGCATGCGGCTCCATCTTACAGGTCTGCACGAGCTCGCCCCTACAGACGTGACCGTGCGGCTTTGGAGTTCAGAATGTATTTATGCACGAGCGAAAGATGTAGAGTGTCTTGCACGACGAAGAGTCGGGCCTCTGCAGTTCTGGTACTTCTCTGAGAAAGTTATTTTCTTCTTCCTTCTTCGCTTCCACGGCAATTCTTTTCCAAGTTATAGCGCTATAACTTATGGCGGTGGAAGAATTTTTCCCTTTTACCGTTATTTCGTGAGCAACAGCTTCTCATTTTGACCACATCTTTCAAAAGTTAGTTTTTATTTATTTATAGTAATATAACTACTACATATTTAACCAATTTAAAATTTACATTTCGCATTCTAGATCCAACGCAGCAAAACATGCGTCGTAGAGACCTCCTGAGACATAACGGTTCAACACCTGCTAAAATATCTAAAGTCATTTATGAGTGCACATTGCGCAATACCAACGGAGTAATCCTCGGATTAGAATTAAGCTCCTTTCAACCAGTACCTCCCGCAAGTACCCCAACACACACCCAACAACTCGGGAGTCGTAGCATGGCTACACAGAAGGCGAAGCGGCGTGGCTCAGAGCTAGCCATCTGTATGGAAATGCGGACGTCCCTTGAGACGAAGATTGTGCCTTGGAAATCTTTGTGATTGGTGCGCAGACACGCGTGCCTAAGCCGTGCTTAAGAAACTCGTAGGATGTCACTGAATGTCGAAGTTGTGTCATGTCTTCGCTTGGCAAAGAGTTAGAAAGTTCGTGGAAGCAAGCCAGGCAGAATTAATGAACGTGTCGCTGGCTTTGTATTTTTTCAGTACACTGAGTGAAGGGTGATGAAAGTAGTTGAGTTTGGGTTTTTGTCACTGGCCTTGATTTAATTCTATTTCTATTTTTATGGGGAGTTCTTGACAATATTTGTTGTAAGGGAGAATAAAATTCTGGATTGTATTTAGGTTTACATGGATGAGGCAACTGAAGAAGTGGCTGAGTATAGAGTGTATGGCACAGAAGCTCAAGTATGTAGTTAATTTCAATTGTTTGCCTTCTATAATGACGAATTTGATTATTTTTCACAATAGTAACGTGTTAAGTGTTACAGTAGAATTACACTTAGAAATAGAAACTTGTTTCACAATCAACGTACTCGTACTATTACTCGTATTTACAAATTATTTACTCGCCCAGAGGTACTTCGAACGAAAAATTATTGACCGTGTGCTTGTAGGTTCATTATTTTTAAATTAGAGGAAAGGGCTTCAATAAAAAACATAGCATCGACACAAATGCCGTTTCCTGGAACAAAAAAATGCGAGAACCTTTTTTCGTTCGGTTAAGGTTAGGCATTTTTTTGCTCTTTCTTTTTCTATCTCTATTCTTTAACATTGAAAAACTTCTAAGTCACTGTACTCAGTATGGCATAGCGGAGTGAACATGTGGTCTCTAACTGGGATTTGGGTAGAAGGCATACTTCGATTCTAATGAAAGTGTGAAATATGAAAGTCCGTGTAAGTTTGGACTATCTGATATCGAAAGTTTTTTCCTTGCATGGACGAGTTAACTCGTTTTACTCAATTGGCATTTTTCTACCTTCGACGAACAATTTCATCAAATATCCAATTAGGAAGAAAACTTGCAGCGACTTACTCGTCCTTCCTTGCTCTCTCTCTGAATATAAATCGACTATTCCCAAGTGCACTCCATCATCTGGAGCAAATGAAAAATAGGCATGTAAGTTACATCTCTTTCTCCGAAATTCTGCCGCAGAATTGAAAATTCGACCATTTTTGCTCCTTTTTTCTTAAAGGGGAAAAGAAGAAATGATGGAGGAGGAGAAATGACTTGGTACATTACCATGGGCCATCTCTTCAAGACCGTCTGACGCTCCAACAGTTCGCTGAGCAGTGCTGTTCTTTTGAAGCCCATTCACTCAGGGCCTTTAGAAAATACCTTGCAGAGAAATTACCTCGCATATCGATATGGTTCCCAAAGGCCATATTCTTGGAGAGCAGATGCTTGGCAAAGCTTTGAGAGTTCTCTCCGTGTGTTTAAGTTTCCTCTCACTAAATCTAAATGGATCTGGGTGAAGAATGTACTCCATAGTGTGTGGAAAGTCACTTAGTTTAATGGAAGCCTTTAAAGTTTCGGTAGTTATGAAGCCCATGAAGCCCGTACCCACGTACGAGGACGGCTAGCAAGGAACTCCTTAGGCCGGGTGATGTGCTGTCGAAAATAACTCACTGCAAACATACGAGCACGTACAGTGGCGGGCCAGCCTAAAGGTTTGTCTTGTTCATAACCAGCGTTGTTCAATAAACTAAGTCAATTAAAAAGCGCTGTTTAAGAACTACGCAGCGTAGATGAAATGATTGAGTTCCGTTGACGTGATCTTTGAATGTATAAAAATATTTGAGTTAATTGATTGTGCAGGGATGAATTTTACAAATCCCTCATTTGCTTTAGTTGAACTTTAGATAAAACGTAGCAAAAGTTAGGCAAATTGAATTTAAGAGAATATAATCGAAAATTAAGCGATATCAGGACTGTCTGAGTGGATTTACAAACACACATAGACATCTGATGCAATGTTACCATGGTTCAACGTAAGATAGTCAAAACACACAAAGGCAATAAAAGAGTTTCGTAAAAGTGAGGTACATGACGAATGAAAGTGAAGAATTTAGTATTTTATGGTCAAAATTATTTAAAAGCTTCATGTATTCGTTAGAGAACTAAAAGACTGCATTCAATATCGCTGCTTTGATATTGTTACTGAAGGAATTTACTAAACGTTTCGTTACAGCTCTTCTCAGGCACTATTTTTATTGCGTGATTATCGTCTTCTGAGTACTCATATTTTACCATTACGTTCATGAAGGTAATGAATTAAGAAATTTGATCGAAATAATTATGAGTGAGAAACCTATGAAAAACTCTCCGTTAAAATTGCCCTTTTCAATAGTAATCGAGCTAAAGTCTTTATACGCGTAAATAGCGAGGAAGTTCTTACACACAGACTGTATTTCTGAACACACGCAAAATTGGCTACATGTATCAATTTCACTTATGTTTTGAGAAGAGAATCTAATCTGTCAATTTACCATGAAAATTTCACCGTGTTTCAAAATTTTTTCCATGTCCTAACCCTTTATAGAGTCCTACCTCCAAATTTTCCCAGAAGCACGAGTCCCTCCAGACACCGACGGCGGAAGCCATATATGGGTTAGGTTGGTCATATTTTGCCACGGCGCTTCTTCCCATAAAATCCTCGTCGCTCAATTTTCTCGATTGCCCCGAGAAATTGGACAATTTAGAGAGCAGACAGACGTCATGCCGCTCCGCGAGATCGAGCGTTGTCTGTCTGGCGATCGCAGTTCACTAATGCCTGCAGTCGGTCATCAAAATTATGAACAAGGATAAAATTTTGTATTTTCAGTGTTGTTACTTGCTATGAATGAGTGAGGCGTATTTTAATTGCGTTTAAATGTACTCAGGTAAAAAATGACTCCCGTGCGCTAACGTTCTTATAACTCTGTTATGAGTAATGGCTTGAAATTGAACACATTTCGAACGGCATCGTGCCTTAATATGATTCTGCTATTTTAATGCTGTCTTTTCTGATTAAATGGATGCAACCACACTCTGTTCTCCAAATCAAATACTCAAGTACGCATACTTGGGGAGTAATATAAGCTGAAGGACTCCAAGGAAAAATTCTTCTAATTGAAATTTTTATTCGAAAAGCTGACTTTGAACTTAGTAGTTAGCATAACAAAAAAAATCAGGGATTCCTGGAAATAATTCACTCGTCTAATGAGTGAATCGCTGTCCTTACATTTAACTGCACTGGCCATCACGGTAGCGCGGTGACAATTGGACTGTAAGCTTTCGAAACTTCAATTTACCGCAGAAAATTTACGTTTGACACAGTACTACAACTGAATAAAAAATATTAAATAAAAAAGAAGTTACTTAACTAGACTCATGGATGACTGCTAGCGGTGGACCTAACGGGTAAACTACCGAGTGAAACTTGCTTAGTAAAAGCTGAAGATTTTTTACTCAGGGTACACTTTGTACCGAAAGAAAAATGGTTTAGATTTAAACATGGCTAAGTAGGCGGTAACGTTCAGAAATGGTAGGCAAGTACAGTAGATCAATAGCAATATAGTAATTAAGGTAGTGTGATTACGGGTAGTGCAATAACGGTTGGGTAATTACAATTAGGCAATTGCGATTGGGTAATCACGATAAAGTAATCACCATATGGCAATAACGGTAAAACAATTACGATTGCGGTTGTGCAATATCGGTAAAACAATCAAAGGAGTGCAATAAAAATGGTCAGGATATTTTACCTCTAATTACAGGTGTCTAAAGTCTCTGTAGTGCTTTTAACGTCTTCCATGGGGGATGTAATCGAGTGTCTCCAAAACATTTTATTGGTCATAAATTAAAATTAATTCGCATCCTGTTGACAATATACATATTTTGAAATAATTGAAAAAACAAACAAATTCCGCAACTCTTCAAAACTGAGATGACGAAAAGAGAAAGTAGAAAAGATGAATTATACTTTCCTGATGGCATTTAGTACACAAATATTCTTCAGTAATACATCATATTACTGATTCCAAATTATACATTTTATGTTTAGTTATTTTCCGCCCCTACATCATGTTGGCATAATTAATAAATTTACATCTTCCAATCAGAGACGGCTTAAAAACATCGACAGGGTTTGCATATTTTTCAGGTTAAAATAATCGTGAAAAAGACAATTGTAGCACATTCTTGACCATCTTTCTTTTCGCTTTGGCGCCATATAGAAGCCTTCACCCATAAGCCACTTGATAGCAGCCAATGGGAATGCAGCACCAGTAGCGCAGGAACCAATTGCGTCCGCTCGCCATCACAGAAAATGGGTAGAAGGCTGTTACTTCATGGGGTAAACTCCGTCAGAACTCATTTTCAGTCGATACGCTCGAAATTGTCACGGATCAGTGTTCAGTG
The DNA here is from genome assembly GCA_014899125.1 of Orchestia grillus. Taxonomy (NCBI): domain Eukaryota; kingdom Metazoa; phylum Arthropoda; class Malacostraca; order Amphipoda; family Talitridae; genus Orchestia; species Orchestia grillus. Next base: position 43,930 of record VOMN01118725.1, on the reverse strand, counting down.
TTTCATACACAGCAATTAAGAGCATCCAACGCTATTTTGGGTCAGTCTGGTTGCAAACGAGTGTGTCTCAGTAATGTATTGAATACAAGTTTCCGTTCAATGTGTTCTCGTTAATGCATCTTATCAACGCAAGCACAATTGTTCAGTTTTTGAATCACGCGTGTCCTACACATATTTTGGGACCAAATGATGAAAGACGAAAGCACGAAACAGTCTACGAAAAGAAAATAACTACCGTTATGAGAAGAGTTTTGCCACTCAGAAGTGTTTATTCGTACTAGTCAGTGTTTCATCGCGAAAACCAATGGATAATGACGTAGACACGCAAAGCACTGCAGGCTTTTGCACCGTCCAGCGTCTCTTAGGAGAGGAAAAGAAAAGGGAGACGAAGCCCATCAAAAATAATCAACAAAACTAAAACAACTTTCGACAACCAGTGCTGATGCAGGAACCTTTTAGGAAAATAATGCCAAATTTTTTCCCGTCTAAAAACTTGAGAATTTTGAATTTTGTTTGTTCTTTTATGCTTGTTGAAAAAATTTTGTACCTTAAACTTTCGTCAACGGTTTGTATGGCATGGCTTAGCAACAACTTTTCTCGAGTTATTTCCATCAGCTATTTATTAGTTCGGTTGGTTCGCACATAATCTAGAAAGACTCTTCTATTTCACAGCTCTATCACCAATAAGTTTGCACCTTTTGCAGTAAAACACAGATAATGAAATGTACTCAATTTTATTAAGAATATTCAAAAGACTCCAGAAGGAATGAATTTTTTGTCAGTATTTTTTAATAAGGGAGAAATTTATAAATTAATTTTCAGTGTGATTCAAAGTAAGATTTTGAAGTCAAGCAAATATTTCCAACACAATATGAAACCAAGTATATAATATTATGATAAGATACAGAAATCAACAGGCAATTAACAAACGACTTCATTTTGTTCATTGGATTCAAATTGAAATTTCCCCTAGGAAAATTTCCCATTGGAAAATTTTGATCCATTTGCTAATGCTCAGTGCAAAAGTTTAACTGCTCCTTACTACTTTAGGTTCCCAGGCACGAGGTGCATGGTTTCGTTCCACGAATATTTTTCCACTTCTACATTAAAATAGACGAACATTAAAATTATAACAAGACCACATCCGTTTACGAACATTTTATACCAAAGTCTCGAGGAGTCTTGCATTGAGGCTGCTTCGATTTGCAGGCTGTAATCAGTTTGGTTTTCTATTTCGGCAGCGCCAGCTGAGTAATAATTGCGTACTGCATGTGGAAATAACCGACACAACTATGCTCACTTCTGGACAGTCCAAAGCTGTCAACCTGCTTGAATTCTATCAACAATGTTGTTTGTGTGGCGGTGTTTTATGTTTGGACGCAGTCATGTGGCTGCGGCCAGTAAAATTTTATGGCCTATTTTGTCGTAAATTTCAAGTATTTGCCCTTCAATTTGGACAGATGTGATTCGTTGATTTACTTGTTTCGGTCGTCCAAAGCTAAGCTGGGTGACCTGAGGTTCTGTGGATTAATCATTATCACTTACGACTGGTTTTCGGTTAGCGGAATTATCAAGTACAGGCTAGAATTTAGAGGCTATGTGAAAGTTATGTGCGCACATTGAATTTAGGTGCACATGTTGGATTTAAGTGAAATTAATTTAGATGCTCGTATTGAATATAGGTGAACTTATTTTAGATGTACATACTGGTTACAGATGAATTAAATTTAGAAGCATGTACTCAAAATTTGATTTGCGTGTGGCTTAGAAAACGCGTTAAACATGTTATTATTTTATAAAAAGTAATGCTGCGCTTGATTTCATTGCAAAGTTCGTTTGTTTTTCACTATTGGTCCTTCATTATTTCCCTTTATTGGATATCACAATTCGAATTCATGCTTTATTGGATGTCACACTTTATTAATAACGTTCAGTTTGAATAATTAAACGGAGGTCATATGCAGGAGATCGAAAGCAACACACAACAGAACATTGGAACGATCTATTGACTTGTATAATCCCTTCAGGAGGAGTAGGATAGGCAATTAGTTTAGGTTAGTTAGGTTTGTCCAGCGTATGTTACGGGGACAGGCATCTCCAGAGGAATACTTGTATAGGTTAGCTTCTTCAGTAATAGAATTGTCATCGGGACTTACATCTTTCGTGCCCACTGCGTTTTTTTTAGTTTTCACACTCGCTTACAATCTCTTGTCTTTTCTTCCTCTTCATTCTTAACTAGATTTCATTTTTCGTTGTTTCTGTGCACTGGGGGTCCTGTGTGGGAATACACTTTGTGCATAGGTTACCCATTCTCTCGAGTCCATACTAAATATGGTTCTTTTCTTTGTATCGCATTTCAAGTGAATAGGGAGTTTTAAACTAACTTATAATTGCATTTAATACGATCCGATTAATTTCTTCCCGTGCATATCACTAGGGGGAAAGTTGTGCGAAATTTCAATTTGAATCATAATAGAAAGTAATACTAAAACATGTGCATCGGCGGACGTCTTTCAAGAATTTTCCGGATAATTTTTTTTTTCGTAAAATTTTTGTAAAATATTTAATGCATGAATTGGAGCTTAGGAGCTTAGATAAAATTTGGAAGGATACATTTCATTGATGATCTACATGACATAGGTACAACTTTTCCCGGCCTAACTTTTTCGGCGAAACTGCTAAATTGTGCATAATTTTTGTCACCCAAGTATTTTTATCGATATTAATTGATAAGTTAATCTACGAGGCAACGAAAATTCAGATCAGACCACAGCTCCTCTTGAATTGAGAGGTTTGCGTTGCGAAGATCTTTTTACACTTTCTTTTTCGTCCAGGTTTTGGTAAGAATCAACAGCCTTAAGAATAGGGCTTGCCCATTTACCTCTGCATAAGGTCTGCCCAGAACACAGATGGCAGATCGCGGTCGAGCATTTCTCCGCGTTTGGGCCGCCGAATGTGACCTTAATCCTTTATGTTTTACAGGACGGTCGTTTTTCGACGTACAACGATACCGCTGCTGCTCCCTCAATCAGGGTACCTTTGTGTTATTTAAAATGAAGCATTTAGTGTAAACGACTCAGGAATTATCGCAAGTAATGCTTTAAATTTTTCTTTGCAGGTTTTCCTCACCTTTCTGCACCTCCTCTCCGCAACTCCACTCGTAACTTTCCCGCAGCGGAAGTTTTAATTCATTCGAGACGAGTAACCGCTGACTCTGCATTCAAAAAGAATAAACTCGAAATAAGTCCGGCAAATCTCATTGCAACCTCATCAGACGTTGGGCTCCACCCAACGCTTTAAAAACAAAAAACGGCTCAATTTTGAACGCTGGGGTTGCCCAACGTTCAGAACACTTTTCCGAGACAGGTCAGTGAAAACCTTCAAGATTTTTTTGGGACTGTTTCACCCCCACACCTTCTCTGCCGTTGAGCTGCAGCAACAGCAGCTGCAGTTTCAACAGCAGCAACAGCAGCAGCAACAGCAGCAGCAGTCACCGACGACCAGCACGTCTCCCGGCCCAAGCCGGTTGCCCGCTGCAAGTTACTCCAAAAATCTGGCTTTCAACCAGAGAAAAGGTGACTGTCTGTCTTAGGCTCCTTTAGCGTATACCGACCAAATTATTTCGGGGATAAGGCTGCATTTAGCTTTGTATGGAAGACTAGTTGCGTTCTAATGTATGTATGCAATTAGGCTGCATTTAGCTTTGTATGAGAAACTAGTTGTGGACTAATGTATGTATACAATTAGGCTGTATTTAGTTTTGTATGAGAAACTAGTTGCGGCCTAATGTATGTATACAATTAGGCTGCATTTAGCTTTGTACGGAAGATTAGTTGCGGCCTAATGTATGTATACAATTAGGTTGCATTTAGCTTAGTACGGAAGACTAGTTGCGGCCTTTGTGTATGTATACAATTAGGCTGCACTTAACTTTGTATGAGAAACTAGTTGCGGCCTAATGTATGTGTACAATTAGGCTGCATTTAGCTTTGTACGGAAGACTAGTTGCGGCCTAATGTATGTAATCAATTAGGCTATATTTAGCTCCGTATGAGAAGCTAGTTGCGGCCTTTGTGTATATATACAATTAAATTACATTTAGCTCTGTGTGGGAAACTAGTTGCGGGCTTTGTGTATGCATACAATTAGATCACATTTAGCTTTGTATGAAAAACTAGTTGCAGCCTTTGTGTATGTATACAATTAGATTGCATTGAGCATTGTATGGGAAAGTATTTGCGGCCTTATGTATGTATACAATTAGGCTGCATTTAGCTTCGTTCGGAACTAACTGCAACCTAAGCAAGACAATTTTTCAAATAATCATGGAAGGTAAAAGGTTGATTTTAGGTCTAGTCCAGTCTGAAGGGTAAATCTTCCGGACTTATTTTGATGTCGAATGAAACCCATGGTAAATTTAAGTCTTAGGATTTTCAGTGAGAATTTACGGCAATGTTAAGTTTGTGGAAATATATTGATATAAGCGGAAATGTACTTGAGCGTAGGAACGTACGAAAATTTCCGTAAATGTAAAAACATTTTGATTTCATTCGTATGTCCATAACTTTCATTCATTTGCCCATAAATTTCATTCGTATGCCCATAACTTTCATTCGTCCACCCACAAATTTCATTCATCCGCCCACAAATTTCATTCGTACGCCCATAACTTTTATTCGTATACACCCAACTTTTATTCGCACGCCCATAACTTTTATTCGCACGCCCATAACTTTTATTCGTACGCCCATAACTTTTATTCGTACGCCCATAACTTTTATTCGTACGCCCATAACTTTTATTCGTACGCCCATAACTTTTATTCACACCCCCAAATTTCTATGTACTGCTTACTCAAATTTTGAGCACATTCAGCGGTCACGCGACCACCCGGTACATTAATGCATACTTGCACAACTTTCATGCACACGTGTACAACCTTCGTGCACACGTGCACAACTTTCATGCACACGTTTACAGCTTTCGTGCACAACTTTCGTGCACATGTGCACAACTTTCGTGCACATGTGTACAACTTTCGTGCACACGTGAACAACTTTCGTGCACACGTGAAAAACTTTCGTGCACACGTGCACAACTTTCGTGCACACGTGCACAACTTACGTGCACAATTTTCATGCACAACTTTCGTGCACATGTATACAACTTTCGTGCATACGTGAACAACTTTCGTGCATACGAACACAACATTCATGCATTTATCTGAAACCGCATTTTTCTTTTGATGCTGATCATGATCGGTGGAAAATTTCGTCGATTTTCAGCTCAATTTAGTCACAGGTCCTCAGAAAACGCAGTTCATCCTCGATTTGAGTCGGTTTTTGGCTTCATTTTTGTTATTCTTTGGCGATTTATGCCTCGATTTTGCCCCGTACCACCCGACAACACAGTGCACACTCCCACCTCCAGAGGATAGGAATTATTTGAAGGACCTCAATATGCCTTCAGTCACCCATTCGTGCCCTACGCGTACAGGAGCATCTCGCGTTCTGAAAGAGTTAAAATCTAATCACTCAACAACTCAAATTGATATAGAAGTAAAAAATCTTTTAGAAATTATCGTAAAACCACCTGGCTATCCAGCAATTAAAGTTCATCGAAATCATATAATTTACCAGTGCTGAATTCAAATGGCCCCATCATCGAGCTTCGGAGGTGACATTTGTTCGACGTGCTGTCTCTTACGAAGGAACGACATACGTACTCATACAGGCTGAGCATCACGAGAAAATCATTCGCTTCCCTGCTAATTCCATCATTGCTGAGCATTTCTGACCATGCCTGCAGAGCTGAGTGCACGGCAGCTCTCGTTTTTCCCTTCCGACCAGAAAAAAACGGCTGCCCGTGGTACGTGGTGGGTACGCGTAACGCTGAACCTGGCGTCCCGTGAGGCTGTCGGCTCTGAAGTAATTCTGCACGCTTAATTTGTGCAGCCTGCACCTCAAAGAGAGCCTGAAGCTGTGCTCTGTGAGCACCAACCCTTTTAGTTTTACGATTGGGTCGTGTCATAAGTAGCTTTTCAGTGAATTTCTCGCTTTAATGCGATCTCTGAGAGAACTTGTGGAGCTCGATACTCTGTGTGTCTCTCTCTCTGTCCCTCTCTTTCTCTGTCCCTCTCTCCCTCTGTTCCTCTGTCCCTCTCTCCCTCTTCACATTCACACTTCAATAGCGCGCACTCTTTTCTAAAACTCTTCTTCCTTATTCCAAATTCGTTCGTTAATGTGAAAATATCAATAATGATTCGTTCGTTAATGTGAAAATATCAATAATGATTCTTTCGTTAATGTGAAAATATCAATAATGATTCGTTTGTTAATGTGAAAATATTCAATCGGTGAGGAAATCAAGTTGCGCACGGCATATGATAAGGAAGGTCCGTGAACGCGTCTAATTCACAGATATCCTTCAGCTTAGGCTATAAATTTTGATTGAATCGACACTGATTCTTATTCAAGACGCGTAGTTATCAAAAGCCGCTCGTACCTGACATGTGTTAGCGGTTTAATGTCTATAACGCCTGCAGCCGTATGAGTAGGTTCATAGGTACAAATATGAATTTTAGGATACTGGTATTCCGGTATTTTTTATCATTAAATGCACGCACGTATGCACCATCGCGCGTCCTTGATTTTATTAGTTAAAGCGATGGTTTTTGCCAATTATTTTAGCAGTAACGGGTAAAAAGATGGGCGTAATTACGATGATTCATCAATATGATCCACTCGCACGTAAGTTTTATTATGCTATTGTTTAAATGAAGTTTTAGAGAGGAATAATGACTGAAATTTTTAACCAGCATAATCGCGTTCAAAAATGACATCCCTAATTTTTTTGCCGCGTGGAAACGGCGGTAGGGATTCGAGCAATTTTTAGACAGTACCGAGACGCACATGTGCATCTCCTCAGCACCGTGATCGTAAAACTCGGGCACCTACCAGAAGGCAAGTCAAAAGTCGTAAAAATCGGCGACTGAATAGCGCTCTCGAAGTGCGAGAATGCATGGAGAATCGGCCGTCGAGTTGACAGCGCGTGATGTGCCGCTCTCGGAGATCCTGGCCTCGATAACTCCACTCAATTATAGGTACGCAAATTGGGCCTGTGTACCACATTTCTGCTTGTCTCTGTAATTATACGAGTATAAATTATATTTTGAGGTGCCCACAGTACGTGTAAATACATTTAGGTCTAGACATGTTTTTGTGGACGCGGCAGAAAGTATGGAGTATTTTTGTTCCTGCTATGTCTGGATCATGAAAGATTTTTTGCGTCAATTTTGACACGTTTTATTATTGTAAAATTTTTATGTTCAGGGCGTGTTTTTTTCGGTTTAAATTCAAGGCAAGCTAATCGAGCAATAGCAAGGAAGTATTTGATTAATGGTAGAAGAGCCAGTAGCTGTTCGAGAATTCAGCCACCTGGCAAAATAGAAATAGACAGCTTAACGAAGAAATAACTGCATTTTGCCGGATCCTGCAGCCAGTGTACACTTAAACCGGTCGTAAATGGATGAACGTAGTTGGACATCAATGTCCTACAGATGGATATCAATGTCCTACAGATGGACATCAATATCCTATCACATCAATGTAGCTTTTGTTTTCAGCTTCCTCACCTTGCAGGCAGTACAGGACAGCCCCGTGATGAACATTTCAGCCCGTCCCTGTAGCCAGTATACGAGTCGTGCAGATCGTCCCACGAAAACCGGAATCCAAAATGAAGATAATATAATTCAATAAATGTTTGTTCCAATTCCATACCGTTTCAACTATATTCTTCGTTGAAAGCTTGTCAACAAATTCTATCAGTTTTGCTAAAATATCTCAAAAAATATTTACCCCGGAATTACTCCTCTGAAGACTCTCAGAAACGTGTTTGCGTAGGAAAGTTGAACATAGAATGTACACGCTGCAATTTAACTTTAGTTTAAGCTTTAGAAAAAAATTCCTTTCAACTACTATGTAGGAAATCATTTTATTAAAAATATTGTGCGTATGTTCAAAACTCCAATTCCTTCCACATGTCGTCCATTTCTGTCACGCACTTTTGAGCTCCTGATCGCATCGATGAAACAACGCGTTTAATTAACTGTCGATTGTTTTTATAGTACATTTTCAGTACCTGTGTCTACTGAATTAGCAAAGAAAACGATGATTAAGCCGATAGCGATCAGCTTTTCGTACTTGCACTTGGTTATCGTCTAGAATATTATTGCAGATAATTGCAGAGAACGTTTATGGCCTAACGAACAATGGCGTCAAGACTAAACGTGGAGGGGCATTTTTCGGTACCAAATCTAGCTATCTAGTATCATTTGATCGTTATCTGACCCGATAGAGTTAATTGAAGTGCTGACGTACACAGTGCTGAAACCCTTTTCTTGCGGCTACAGCACATTGTTCGATTTAACATTTCACCAACCATATTATATTGGCTACATTTAATGCCGCAAAGAGCCAGCGAAAGTGGACTTTAAAATCCATGTATACGGAAAAGGGTTTATTAACAAGAAGACTTCATCTCGATGCATCAAGTTGCGTCGGGGCTTCGATGGGTCATGATCTCACCATCCATGGGGTCGATTTTGATTTATTTTACTACGTAAAAATGTGACGCACATTTTAGTTTTACGGGGTGAAAGCCTCGAAAGAAATTCCAAAGGAAATACCTAAAGTTTAGTTTTTAGCAGAAAAATGACTAAATTTTTTTTTTCTAGATGCAAAAAACTCCTTCCTATCACATACATAGAACAAGAAACGTAAATTTTTGCATAAGACTCCAAGTTCAATAAGCGAAACGAATCCAAAATGCGGGTCTCCCGATTTTTTAATACCAAATTCGAAAAAAATTCATTTCATTTTTTCGTGCAGGATATATACTGCACATTACACCTGTGCATAGCCATAGCCTCAACCCGCACAGCAATATTTATAACGTTAGTAAAACTAGTGTATACCGATAATCGCGCTTTGAATGTAGCAATGAAAATAATTCATTATTTTCTACACATCATGACTCGAAGCCTCAGGCAAAATTTACCTGCCATATCGAACTACCAGTACTCTGCCCCAGGTGGCTCTTGCCTCCGAGATACCCATTTCGTTTAAAACTCTCCACAATACCGCGTTTCCAGAGACCTCATGAGGATTTAAGCACGGTACGAGCTTCAGCTCTAACGGGTAACCACATTTAGTCATTTCTTGGGAGTAATTACAAGGAGCATCTTCCGTCTGCCTCCACCCTTTCGTGGCCGTGCCATGCCGTGAAAGAATGCAGGGCGCTGCAAATGAGTGCTTGCGTACGCCAGACGGNTGGTGGTGAGATGGGGTCTATGTAGCGATTTGAAGGTGTCCTACCTGGGATATAATTACCTGTGTTCAGGTTCGAAAAAAAAACTGCATGTTGGATTGAACTTTTGGTGCGAAAGGAGTACGGTTGATGGTTGAGTCAACGGACTAAAACTGGGAGATGTGGTCCGACAATCATGGCTTTAATGGTGATATCGCCGCCCAATGTCTTAAAAAACGCTAAGCTCTTAGTAACAGAAGAGAAATATTTAACTATAATTTTTACGATCGTATTCTATGATCGATCAAGTTGGGCATATTCAGATACCCAATTGTCCTGAGGTCCGTTGGAACGAGGGCCGTTGGCACGAGATCCGTTGGCATCGTATTTCGTACTTCCAAAATCATCGTATTTCCATCGTAATCCAAAATTTGTTCTATACTCCATTATTAAGCTTCGATTTACAGCGAATGTCAAAGAAATTTCGCGGTACAGTCAATGCAGAGGTTATTTTCTGATCGTTGCTGAGAAACGATTGGCATGAACATTGTTAATTAATTAACTAGTTGAATTCATGAAAACTTTATCTCAAACTAAATTACGGTTTAACGTGGTTCAACTTTTCAGGAAGTAGCGCAGGGTATATTTGAATAGCTGTTATCAATCATGTTCCTCATTGAATAAGAACTGATTGGTATGATTTTATTGACATACCTACAAGCTCTAGTGTTGCGGTATCACTGCTGCATTTAGTTCGTTAGTTGAGTATTTTAAATGCATTCCCCTTATTGTCAGTTATAAACTTCAGTCTCTAATCGATGAGCTTCGTTTTTATGAATATGTTTTTTAGTCTAATTTCAAAAATTATATTTTTTGATTGAATTCCGGTATTTACAAATTATTAATTCCATTTTTTCTCTAATTGATGAATTATACTCCATCCTCGTTGCTGAATTAAATATTTTTATATTTTACGCACTTAATTTCCTCAATGTACGTGAAGACGTACATTTCATGCGGTATTGTTCAATATTTTTATTAATCATTCGCGCTACGCAACGTACGGAAGATCTGTAAAAAAAACTTCACTCGAAGTGGCAACAAGCCAGCCTTCACTGAGAAAGATGAAACTCAATTTTATTTCAGCTTCCCTCTCGAATTCTTGCATTGAGAACCGAAACCATGTGCAGTTTTAAATTCGAAATACGAATTGATAATTCGAGTCAGTATGTGCGGACATAATGAGCGCGTGACAGTTTAACCCTGAGATTAATAATGTGAAATAAAAATAGTCTTAAAATATTATGCAGGAGAAAATTAGAAATTTGAAGTATCTAAAGCATGAGAGAAATTTGAATGCTTTAATTTTCCCGGTTCACTATAGTTCATTGGCACAACCGCTCATCAAGTGCTACTAAGGAGCGGTAGTGAAACGCGTCTTTGAAGTACCGTAGAGTTTTTCAACGAATTTCAGCCCCGCTTCACTTCTGAGAGAGGGCAAAGATAGAGGTTTTATGGCAAGAACAACCTTAAAAATATGATGAAGTGGTAATTTTTCAGATTTGATAACGACTCTAAAAATGCTTCATAGTTGAGTACTGAGCTCATACCAAAAATTCAATTTTTCTGTAGGTCAATTAATTGCTTGGTAAATCTGGGATTAAACTGTGCTTGCCTTATTGTTCTGACTCGGTATGTATACAAACATCATGTTGAGGTACTTGAATCTCTGTGTTTACGATATTTTAGACATACGAGGCTCTAGATACGTTGAAATCACTATGTTCAAGAAATTCTGAACTTACTATTTTCAAGATATTTTAGAATCGCAGAGTTCAAGACATTTTTGAATAGCTACTTCCAAAATTTTTGAAGAAACTACGTATATTCAAGATATTTTCAATACTCTACGTTCAGGGGACATTGAAATCTCTATGTACAAAATTTTTCAGAAGTACTGTTCTCATGATAAGCTGATATCACAACGTTCAACTTGTTTTGAACTCGGTATGCTCCAGATATTTTGGAAACACCATGCTTAAGATATTCCAGAAGTTCTGCTCTCAACTTACTGCAATATTTTTATTCTAAATATACCGCCAATGCAATGAAGTTAACAGCTAATTTTTCATAAGTTACATTAACCCAGTGTGAGTTTTCGCCGCCTAGTCGATAATCAACAAGCCGGCGGCGATATCTGAACTTGGGCGACCAAAATTATAGACACTCTGACAAAAAAAGTTGGTCTGGGAAGAGGGTGAACGATTCTCACAAGCAACCTTAAATTTATTGTTTAACATAACTGCTCTATTTTTACAGGTTAAGTATTTACCCTTACTGTGCCACTGATATAGGTTGATCATTTTCAGTCGCTAATGGAGGCAATTTCTTCACATTTCCGAAGTCGACCAGTCTCCGTGTTAGGAATTAGTGAAATCTTGCTGTTATGCTGCGTTTGTATAAGTGGAAATAGAGTAAATGCTGTGAAAGAGAGTTACTATATATAAAGGATAAGTACATTAGTACTTGCTGCACTGTTTCAGCATTAATATTTGTAGCAGCAACAACAACTACGATGATAAGAGTAGCATTTGTAGCAATAATAGCAGCATATGCAGCAGTAATTCCAGCATCTGCTGTAACAACTGCAGTGTCTGCTGCAACAACAGTAGTGTCTGGATTAGCAACAGAACAATTCACAGAAATAAGAGCAATAACAGCAGATCTGCAACAAGAGTAGAGGCAAAGCAGCTGTGAAAACAAAAGTCACTCTGCAAAAATAGCAGCAAAAGCAGCATCAGCGAAGACAGTAGCAGCAAAAGCAGCAGCTAAAGCAGCAGCAACGGCAGCAGCAGCAGCAGCGGCTGGTCTAGTGCAGATCGTAAGAGGTTTTGGGAGACGGGACCGCTCTCTACGTAAGGAGGAGTGGCTTCCGCGGCAAGCGGTCCCAAGGGCTGGGACGAGTCGAGTCGCGGCCAATGAGACGGCCTTAGAGAGCTGGTGGTGGCAGATGGCCCGCCCTAGAGAGCTGGGCTAGGACCCGCCTAGTCCTGGCGAGTGAGTGGGACACTCGAGCCGACACAGTTTGGTTCGATGCTAGGCAGTATTGTACGATCGTCTCCCGGTGATTGTGGCAGCTACGTACGTCCGTGGTGCGCTGGGCTGCGACGCAGAGTTAGAAGTGGGTGCTACTGAGCAGCCCTCAAAGCTAGCTAATTAATGTGTGTGCTTTTGTGTTCTCGATCCTCGTCCTCTTCGATCACGGTGGCGACGGCGGCGGAATTGTGGCGGCACCATGAAGCAGTCGGTGGTGGTGGTGGCGGTGGTGAGACGGCGGATAGAATGAACGGTGGTGGGGCTGTGTACGAGGAGCGGTCTCTCGAAGCGGCGGCCGCAGCCCNGGCGGCCGCAGCCCAAGCGCCGTTACATATTCCTGCAAAGAGGGCATCAGCTGCAACAGCCGCCACACTGCCTGGGACAACCTATCCTCACCCGACAGATTGCTCTGACCCAGCTGCTCCCGGTGTAATCCGACATTCCCATTCGACCCAGCCTTGGAATTACCAACCAGACCATGCTGCTGCAACAGCGCCTTTTGATTCACAGTACAGCCAGGCTTTCTGTAGAGACGGCGTCACGCCGACCTATTACAATATCGCCGACTCCAGAGTCGCCGCAGACCGCAAGGCCTTGGCCTTCTGGCCAAACAAATACGAATATGCACCAGGACCTTCGTCGATGACGGCAGATTCGTGCCAGGCATTTGCAGCGCAGACCTGGTGCAACTATGCCCCCTATGGGAGGGTGGGCCATGTGGACTCCCATGGCCAGCCCGTCCCCTACCTCACCGCGGCCGACGGTGGACCGAAGTCCGCCATGGAGGCCGCTGGATATCCCCACGATGGATACCTCAGGAATTACCCAACGGCCGAATCCATGCCCCCCGCACCTTACCCCCCAGGTGGGTCCACTTTTATTTACTCGTTGTACGTATAGATGCTGTATGGTGATATATTTAAGAGTGTGCATTGCTTGTGTATTAAGTGCATGCGTATAGGACATGGTCCACTCTACTTAATAGGTAAAATAAATGCTATCCTGATGTCATGGGTACCAATTATAGATTAATGTGAGGTAAATAAGCCTTAATACGTTCATTTTGTCCTGTTATTATGGAAGTGCGTCACCTATTATGCCATGGGAGTGTGCATTAATTCATAGAGTTATTCTAGGTGAAATTAAGAATATTAGCATTTTTTAAGCCGTCGTGTACAGAATAACAGGCAAGGAGTAGCAATTCCGCTTCATTCAGACCTAACCCCGAGCCCCCATCCATCCCCACGCCAAATAGAGGTTGGGGTTGAAAGTTTTCAACACCTAAAATTAATACACATTCAAGTTTCATGTTCAAATGAGGAATTTGGCTTGGTCTGCCTACTGGAAGCTTTGATGTACTCAGTTCAGTAGCTTACATGTGTGAGAGAAATTTTAAAGCTGCAAATGTTGTAAGGATTTTCAAAAAAATACGATGTAAATTTCTGTTCACCATGTGTACGGCATATCTTACTTCCGCTTCAGACCATGTTTACTGTATATCTTGCTTCCACTTCATGTTCAGGCTATATTGACTACATATCATACTTACACTTGATGTTCCGGCCATATTTACTACATATCATCCTTCCACTTGATGTTCAGACCATATTTACTGCATATCTTACTCCCACCTAATTGTTAGGCCATATTTACTGTATATCTTCATCTCGCTTCATGTTCAGGCCATATATACTGAATATCTTACCTACACTTGATGTTCAAACCATATTTACAGCATATCTTACCTCCACTTGATGTTCAAGCCATATTTACAGCTTATCTTACCTCCACTCGATGTTCAAACCATATTTACAGCATATCTTACCTCCACTTTATGTTCAAACCATATTTACAGCATATCTTGCCAACAGTTTATGTTCAGACTAAATATATTGCATATCTTACCTCCACTTGATGCTCAGGCCATATATACTTGACTTCTTACCCTTAATTGATCCTCCAGAATTTTTTTGTATCCCGATTGAGGTATTCTACTGTGTATTCAGTATTATTTTTATTCTGTTTCTCACCTCTATTAGTGTTCAGTACAGCCTGAGGTGTCAGGAACCTTCAAAACCGGTAAAGACTTATTTTTCTGACATTTTTACCAACTTTGTGTATCGCTGCGCTAAATATCCGAGAAAAATATTGCAATTATGCTGCCATATATGTGACAATCAACTCTCATTAAGGCCAAGCAATTTGTGGCGGATTTACATAGTGCACTTCATGAATTGATGAAGCTAGCGTTGTAACGTCGCTCGACTGCATAATCCAGAAGTAAAAACTAATTTGGGATCTTTTTATAATAAATGTCTTTGGTTGTTAGCTTTAAAGAAACTTCTACTTAAAATCACACGTTAAAACTTATAGTTTATCTCGCATCGTTTATGATTTTTATGATTTTTGTGTTGTTGTAATTCAAGGTGCTACATCAACAATTTTAAAGCCATGTAAATGATAAACAAAATTAAATTAAAATATATCCCCTTGACAATAGACTTGGTAATATTTATGAGCTTAATAGTCAAGGGCTTGAATGAAAATTAAATTTTAAATATGGAGGGCCTATTCATTCGAAGACTTCAGTTATGATCTTTGAGAAAAAATATTTAAGTTGAGGGATTCAAGAAAGGAGAGAGTGTACACACTAACTCAGCAGGCCTCAACTTACACACGTACAGGCTGGGGTCGCTACATATATGGTGGTGTAACTGACAGCACACACTTCTGGCACACGAGTTAATTAAATAGAGCTCTGTCTGTTACGCATACCATGCTACTTATGTCCTCAAAATGAGTGCATAATTCGAGATATCTTGCCTAGGTTTTTGGGTCCAACAGCATACGAAGTGACGGTAGAGTTGCACGTGCTAATAATCCTGGGAAATTCATAACTATGGATGTTGTTTCCTTGCTGGATCAAAGTCAGCTGCGTAGGGCACTGAGTTCGTAACCTGAATTTTCTGGTCGTTTTTATCAATATTTAAGATGCTCACGGAAACTCTTACTCCGACAGTCCAACCATGCAAAATAGAATCAATTTTCGATCACCGTACATTTAATTTCAAGGAGCCTTCATGGCATGTTATTGTAAAATTGTACCTTGATAGTATTATATTAAATTATTAAAAAAATAACAAAATATTTTAGAATAATAGTAATTGACAAATAATTTACCAGTAATTTTGGGCAACAATTTCAAAGGTCACTGAGGACTCTCTCGCAAACTGTCCGAGCCTGTGAAAAATAATCATTTATCAGTCGATTTACGTTTAGTTTTATAAATTTCCTGTGGCATACGATTGAAAAACGAGCAAATTTTTTATCGCCATTCAGACATGCAGGCATCCCTCCATGGCTAAAAATTTTTTTCCGAACTTCATTAAGTGATGCACTTCCGTGAAGTGCCGGAAGTTATGTTGCAGCAGAAATCAACGGAAACAAATCAAATAATGACCAGCACAGATCTTGAACGCATGGTTTGACAATATTTACTCTAATAATATGCAAATAAACTTAAAAGAGCGGTATATTTTACAATTAATTAGTCATCGTACATGAAACGTTCTATTTACAATTGATTATTTGAATATTTCTTATTAATTAGTCCCCGTACCTGAGACGTCTCGCCGCCATTACTGGCACTATGTAACTGAACGAAACGAACACTCTGTATAGCGTATGCATTCGGTATATAGAAGCTGCAGAGAACTTGATTATTTGACACTTTCCCAGCGATGATGCTACTTTCCTGTTGGTAAAATGAACTCGAGGTTGGTAAAATATGAATTCTCCCCGGCACTTATTTTCTTTTTCCCCAGCATCATTAACGACTTAAAATTCAATAAAAGTTGCTTTTGCCAACTAGGTCTTGCCAGCGCTATGTGTAGTAAACGTCAGGGTCACAGCAATGTTGAAGGAAATGCAGCCACGACAGCAACACATATGATAAGTTAATGGGGCAATACTCATCATGATATCTCGACGCATCGGAATGCTGGTGACAGATCAAGCCATTTAACATTTCATAGAGCCGCTAAATTAATGAAACAGTACGCAAACTCTACGATCAGCGCTAGAAAATTGTTCGTACGGAAATATTAAATGAAAAAGTCGTTATAGCCATCGGTAACGAAAAAAATTTACTCGAACTGCGGTCAGCGACGGCAAAATGGTAGTAATTACGATCAACAGTTTAAATAAATTGTAATAACTACAATCAGCACTGAAATATTTACAGGACGATTAGGTCCTATAAATGTTAATAACAACAAAAGTAATAAAAAAGAAGCAATGCACAACGATCACGTCCTATACATAATTCATAAGAACAAGAAAGAGAAATTTCACAAGGATCAGGAGCGAATTGACGGCGCACAGGCACTAATTCAGGCACAAACTGTGTTATTTTGCAGTTCATTTGCAAATGAGCTGCTTCCATGCGCTCCATTACGACCCAGACGTCGGGCTTCCTGCAAGAAAATTGAATATTTCTACACCGTCTGACTCGTTACTTTACATGTTCTCTTGATTCATTCTTGGTGAAATTAAAAATATTTGTGATGGAGATGTCGGCACTATCATGAAATTTGCATACATGTGGGAGAGTAATCGTTCACCATATGATACTGCATACATGTGGGGAGAGTAATCGTTCACCATAACGAGCGTTCTTACCTGTCGATGCTTGGACGTCGCCGCACGGGTTTGTTCAGTTTTTTACTATATATTAATATATTGCTAGGCTTACTGGGTTCTATACATATTGGTAAGGTTGCTGAATTATATATTTCTGGCTTTGTTTAGTAATTTACTGCTTGGTTTGTCGAATTATGTTTGGCTTATTTTACTGGGGTATGCATATTGTCAGTCTTAATGGGTTACATATTTCTAAATGTGGTAGGATTATGTTCATCTAGTTTTGTTGAGCATATCTAGTTTTATTGGAATGTGCATTTGTGTGTTCTAATAGATTACATATTGCTATGGATTTTTTAGATCATATAATGCTAATCTTACTACGTTTACATAAAATACTACCTCTTGTGGGATATATAAATATATTGATAGATGGGACAGAAACTGACTTCCACATGAAAATTGTATTGAGATACTTGACCCATATATATTGACTTGACATTACATGTGAATATAAATGGATTTTCTTTCTTTTTTCACGTTAAACATGAGATAGAGTAATGGACCTGATTTTTGCATTACAAACCTTGAGCATAAAAATTTTGTTTTTGATTATGTGCGTTCACAGGATAATTGAACTTAGCTCACGTGGGCTCCAGACAGTGCTGAAGCAAGGAGATAATTAGATCTGATCGTTTCCTCAACACTCCAGTATTGCACATTAAAGAATAAAAGATCAGAATTTGGGTGAAGCTTGAGCACTTTTTATTCTAATATTTTGATCCGTTTTAATTCCCAAGAATACTGGGAATTGGGTGATTCCAACAAACGATTCATTCCAATAAAGCATTTCAACTTAATAGATTTGCTTTCAAATAGCATCACGTGACACATGGGCATTAAGTACAATAACACAACGTGCATCACCAAGCTTCTAATGTTGTCCTGAATTTCGCTTCCACAATTTTACGAATATCTGTATCTTAAAATTAGGCTAAGGAAAAAGTTAGAACGAAACATACAACAATTTCTCAGTGGTGTATCAAGTGATAAAATTTGGCGCTGCGTGGCGCACGTTGTGGTGATGACGAGCTGTCTTCTCTGTTCAACGGTTGTGTAATTTTTATACAGCTCGTGTAAACAATCTTTCCCTCATGTAAAATAATTTAAAATGTTCAGTCGAATCAGCCCAATTTTCCGGTAAAACCATCCCTATTTTGTCATTAAAGCCATCCCATTTTTTCAGTAAAACCATCCCAGTTTTTCAGTAAAGCCATCCCAATTTTTTCACTAAAACCATGCTAATTTTTTTTAACAAAATCGATTTATTTTTTTTCAGTAAAACCATCCCAATTTTTTCAGTGATACCATCCCAATTTTTTCAGTGATACCATCCCAATATTTCAGTAAAACGATCCCAATCTTTCAGTAAAACAATCCCAGCCTTTCAATAAAACAATCCCAGTCTTTCAGGAAACCAATCCCAGTCTTTCAGTAAACCAATCCCAGTCTTTCATTAAAATAATCCTAGTCTTTCAGTAAAACAATCCCAGCCTTTCAGTAAAACAATCCCAGCCTTCCAGTAAAACAATCCCAGCCTTTCAGTAAAACAATCCCAGTCTTTCAGCAAACCAATCCCAGTCTTTCATTAAAATAATCCCAGGCTTTCAGTAAAACAATCCCAGTCTTTCAGTAAAACAATCCCAGTCTTTCAGTAAAACAACCCCAATCTGTCAATAAAAAAAACAGTCTACCAATTAAGCAATTCCAGCTTTCCTATTACAGGAATCTTCCGCATCTATATAAAATATTTAAACAATAGTCCCAATTTCCCTTTATGAATGACAAAAACCAGAATACTTTCAAATTTGTAAACATCCGACATTGTTATACATAGGATATGGAAACATCAATGTGACATACCTACTGAATGATCACAATGCACATATATATTTATATATATAAGTACAGTTTAGAAGTACGAATTTACGAATAAGTACTTTTTTGCACAGTATACAATGACATCATGCTTTCAAGGTAATTTAGGTATTTGTAACAATAAGATTGTACCGCATAGATGCATCCTCAAATGAAAAACTTGGTGGGTAAAAAGCTTGTTGTCCTTGATGATGTTGAGGGCGAATGAGGGCAGTTTAAAGCGTATTTCTAATGCAACAAGGGAAGGAATAAAAGTTTGTCTAGCTGTGCGGAATGCTTGTACACTGGATGTACACCAACTGTAATTCGACGTTTTCTGGAAAAAAAAATGGTAGTGGAAATTAATGTGAATCAATGATATAAAATATCATCGCTAAAAATCAATCATTTCTCCTTTTCATCGTTGCAGGAAAATGTTAATTTTTCATTTTGGAATTCAAGCAATTATATGACGAAAAAACGAGTAAACTTCTACGGTAAATATCTATGTAAGCTTACCACAGGTGTGTCATAATGGGAAGTTCATGTTAATTGTGTCCGTTCCTTCAGTTAGTCTGCTGCACAGAGGCATAAAAAATTCTGGAAAAATAACCGCTAGCAAATTTTGCTTTAAAATTAGTAAACCAAACTTACTCCTGCAACCGAGCTGCAAAAGCGAGCGTGTTCGAACAAATGCTTTAACACTCAATCACGATCGTAAAACTGTGAATGTTTTTCTAGGCTAAAAGTGCATTTTTCAAGGGCATTCCCTTGAAAAATGTTTTATACCCTTGTTTGTTCTTTGGGTGATCGCATCCAATTGATACTAACATTTTTTTTTATCAAAATTACTTCTTTTGATGGGAATTGACTAATTGTCTGTATTCCATTAGTCTGTTTGGAGAAAATACCTCGGCAAATGACGCTGATCAGCACCTGCTACCGTGGTAGTTTTATACAAAATTTGGCAACGCATTTCATTTTACTTTACTGACGCACAGAATAATGATGTGTTACGAAAACTGAAAAGAGCGTTTTCATGATACTTGTACCTCTTTCCGGGCCGACATTTACCAATCCCAAATATACATAGAATCCTTTAATTTTCTAAACATGCTTGGTTCGAAGATATGTATTGCTTTTAGATGGAATGAACTATTTGAGCAATCCTATTAAATTGTATTTAATTCAGTCATGCGTTTTGGCGTACATGCTCAACTGTACGCAGTATGCATCATCTCAGGCATTATTTGAAAAAATGTATATTCGGAATTCATATTTATGAAGTACATCTCAAACTTATCACTTTAAACATTCATTTTCAGTTTGAGCTTTCTTGTACTCTCTTTATACTTGGTTTCCCACTTTCTGGTGGTCCACTAATATTTTTATAGGATTTTTTACCATTAAGTTAACATCTTCCTCAGGCTTCATTTCATACGAACATTCGATTGATGTATGGGTTACGATTTACCATGTAGTTTTGGATGTTCCAATAACGGGAATGTCAATTTTATAAGAACTTTTATAAGAACGTCGCTATACCTGTGGACTTTTTCGACCAGCGACGTTGCAATTAATTTGTTTTCTACCAACTTAATTAACTACCAAAGGAATATTTTTTTAAAAATTTCCTTACAAATATTATATTTCCTACCAAATTCAATACTATCATAAAATTTTCCATCAGTTTCTCCGCAAATAATCTATTTTCTACGAGCGACGCTACCATCATAGTATTTCTTATAAATTTCAAAGAAATAATTACTTTCCACTAACGTCACAACCATCATGCTGTTTCATACAACGTCCGAATCAAAATTTCCATAGTGGTATTTTGAAAGTAATGTCATACTCCCCTCGAGTGCCGAATTTTTTATATATTCGTTAATGAATATTCATGATTCTTCATTCAGGGAAACCAAAGAAACTTGCTAATATTTCTTCGTTTAATTTTTGCCGTGCGCTTCGTCCATAGTGGCTGAATTATGCTCATTTCGAGTAACTTCACTTACTTTCATGGTCACGTGACACACAAGTTCACGTACATTGATTTTACAAGCATCTGTACAGTGCCGTACACACGTGTTGGGGTCAGCACTGTCCCCACATTCTACAACTATTCCCAAAATGATCCCACATGATCATGACTTATCCAGTGAACGGAAATATATGACGAAGATCGCTCAAAGGTTCCTGAAAGCTTCGTCCTGACGAGCGGTACAGAAATGTTCACTCACAACAACACGCGGCCAGGAGTTGACTTCATTTACGTTTCAGAGTAAATATATATAGTCAGTGAGCTCTGTGACCGACCCCACTGCTCGCGCTGAAGGTTCGCTCCCACTCTTGCTCTGAGCCGCTGCATCCGATAAAGAAAATATGTACATGAAACCTCGCCTTCACTTATTCTTGCGCTTCGTTCTGGGAACTTATTTACGGGGAAATGGGAGATTTATGGGGAAATTATGAAGGGAAATTTCTTCATGAAACTTGGTCACCCAAAAATAACCGTTGAAAGTTGTTCAAGGAAATATTTTTGAGTATTCTTTTTGAAAGTTGTTCTTGAAAGTTTTGTAGGCTCTGAACATACGATGATTTATGGAGGTCGTGATCTTGAAGTTTATTTGTGCGGCTTGTGAGATTAATTGACTTACAATGACTCATTATTTGTTCATCTGGTTAGTTAAAATTGAAAATCTTGCATCGAATATTCCCTTTATGCGGATGGTAATTCATATTTTAGGAATTTGAGTGTCCAATTCTATAGGGCAATATTAATATAAGGAATAGAATGTTCCGGGTAAAGCTCATGCATTTAAAACGATAGACACCGAGGGCAAAGTTGTAAAATAAAAATTTGAAATCGTTTGAAATCCATAAAATTAAAAATTAAATTATACCCTTCATTTAGAGTCCAGGTCCGAAGCAAAGGTTCTTCGGCGTAGTTAATTATTTAGACTAAAAGCTAATTTTTCAATCAAGAGAACATATTCAAATGAATCTCCAACATTCCTGATTCAATCAAATCCTGAACAAGTTCTGAACAAACCTGGACTTGAGAAGCCTGAACAAACCTTGACTTGAGAAGCCTGAGCAAACCTGGACTTGAGAAGCCTGAACAAACCTGGACTTGAGAAGCCTGAACAAACACAGTAACTAACCCTTCAGTACCTGAGCAAATTTAAAGCGGAAAAGACAAGTAATTCAACTCATGTGTACTGCATGGTTAAAGGAATATATCAAGATGTTGTATAGTAGTGGTAGTAGTTTAGATAGAAGCCCTGTATTGGCTCGGACCAGCTGTCCGAGCCAGGTGTCCGTTCTTGACCATTTAGTCAAGAACGGGCAATCTAAGCACTTTTTGATGTTCGTCAGCGACGTTCGGAAAAAACCCGCTTCTGTTGGTCCAGTGACGTGAAGGGTGGCGTGTAGAGGCCGCCGACGATGCGTGTGAAAGCAAATCACACGCGACTTCAGTACAGTTACGGTTCTGTCCTCGTGAAAATTTCTCGATATTTTCTTCCCAGAATGTTGGCCACGCTGTGGACTCTGCCTACCAACGTATGCACTGTTTTTACATGCTTTTTTGCACAACGTCAAGTAAAAAAAATTTCGAAAAGGGTCTTCAATTTTCAAAGATTTTGCAAAATTTTGAATACCCTAATAAGAAAGCGTTTACTTGCGAAGCGGTCGTTTTACTATCAATGCATCTGATAGAAAAATCAATGAGACGATTTTATAAAATTGTTTTCATGGTTTTTTAACGATTGCCATTCAAATTGAGACGTTTTGCAGAAGTTCATACACGGAATTTTCACGACAGCTTTGTGAGATTTCCATCGCATTAGTAGAAGCAAATTTTATTCGAGCGCAAATTAGCTCATGTCTTGGCCTTTTGTTGACGTTGATTCTATTCCTTTTTCGCGACGGCGGGTTCGAAGGATATTTTTTTCTTGGAAATGGGTGCCCAGGGCAGGTTTGCTGCTTTCTACGGGATTTTTTTTCAGTTTTTTTTTGGCGAAGATGGTCAGTGCGAACCCATTATTTCCGCTTGCTTTTTTGCGGGGTGTGGTTTGGCAAGGAGGTTCGGATTGTGCAAAGGAGGAGGAGGAGGAAGATGAGGAGAAGGAGGATGTGAAGTACACAAAATATTCAAATTGGCGAGATGAGAAGAGCAGGAGGACAACAATTAGCTTGGTTGGTGCGAGAGATTTTATGCTAGATTTCTCATTCAAACATTGGCCTTATATGTAAGCTGGTAGTTTCCGTGCAATTTAGTTTTCAAAAGCTATTTTAGCGAAAATTTTCTTCGGTTTCATGGCTACATATAATTTCTCATGGGAAGCCACGCTGTAGGTTTTGTCCAATCGGTTTTTGCTCGATTTTTTAAATTGATCAGGAAAAAACTCGAATTGTACCGTATTAATAGTAGCAATAACACATATAGTATTGAAAATAATGGTAAAATCANTCGATTTTTTACATTGATCAAGAAAAAACTCGAATTGTACCGTATTAATATTAGCAATAACACATAATATTGAAAATAATGGTAGAACCAAGCGAACATAGAGGTACGCTACAGTTCGAGGTTTCATCACTCGAGCACTGCTGTTGCTATGATGATCTATAGATAAGGAAACGTGTAAGTTACAAATCACGATCTCAGAGAGTAGATATTAAACGCATTGTGATCTAGTAGAATGTAGAAAATTTGCGACAACAGATGCAATTCTGCACCACGAGTGTTGCCTGCATACAATAGAGCGCACGAGGTCTTACTCTCGTACGAAAGGTATACTTAGGAGAATTATTTATTCTTTCAAAAGAGCACTTAGACGGCCCATAAACGAGACTACTCCCTCGTGCTTCCGTAGCTGCCGGGTGCTATTACGTTGTGAAGAGAAGTGCTACAACTAAATCAAGTCGACTCCGTAACACGATTGAGAAAGAGGTGTTTTTTATGCAAAAAAACATCTTACTATTGCAGACTGGAAAATTTACTTGGCAGCTGCTTCATGCCCGGCTTTTCTGATGCCCAAGCGTGGACTTAGTTATGAAAAATATTTGTCGATAGACTTTTATAGAAGTGAGTGCATAGTGCTATGCTTTCCAAGCTCCCGAAAACGTTTTCAATCTGTGACCGAGGGAAAAGTGTTGTTCTTTATTTTTATGCCATTCAATACATCTAAAGTATGTTCTCCTCCAAAAAACGTTTCTTCTTTTATTACGTTATTCTGTATGGACGAAATGCATAGGATCACCTTGCATAAATTAAGACTTTACAGCTCTCACCAGCTAATTATAGTAACCATAAATGGCCTCACTCTGTCAAGGTAGATGAGGGCAAACGGTGCAATGGTCAGGCTCGAGAGTGCGATCACAGGATGCATGGCGCTGGGACGAACATTGGAGAGTGCGAGCCTACGTACGTCGGTTGCGTGCAATTGTCTATCTGGGGGGCATGTATGGGCGTATGAATGAAAAAATGAATGAGGGAATGAATGAATGAGAGAATAAATGAATAAGAGAATGAACGAATGAGAGAATGAATGAATGAGAGAATGAATGAATGAGAGAATGAATGAATAAAAGAACGAGGGAATGAATAAAAGAATGAGGGAATGAATGAATGTGTCCCTGAGCGATACTTGGTGTATAGCTGATGTAAGTTTCCAGCACTGATCACGAGTGTGCTGGCCACGAGCAACGAGCACTGCGAGTTGTGCTCGTATTTCTGGTGAATGAAAACTGGGAATTTTCATTAGGCATGAATTAGACTTTTACGTTGGTGAGGAGGAGCTAAGTAGATGAGGTTATGAGCGAAAAATACCAAGTTTTGATCTATGAGAAGCAGCTGAAGGAGCGAGTATTGAAACTGGGTCGCGATCAACTGTCGATGTGTTGGGCAAATTAGCGAGATGAGTTGCGTAGGCACGGAATCTACGATTGCCTCGCCAATCGCGAAAAAATGTATACACAGAAATGAAATGAATCAAACGATTGTTTCCGAGGAATGCTCGTGAAATATAAAGCGAATGTCGGATAGTCAAAAATAAGAGAGGTTGTATCTCATATGAAATTTAGTGAATTTTGCGAAAGATGGCCAAGGAATTATTTTACGAACATCAGCCAATTAAAAAATAGGAATTTTTGATTTGAGTAAAATCCAATCAGCGAATCTGAAGTTTGCCGAGGATTTATTCTTCGAATATCTACCAATTAAAAAGAAGTGCTCATAACCTGAACAATATCTAAAGATTGTTTACACATATTACCAAATATTCTACGAATCTTAACTAATTAAGTAGTAAGAATGTCTATTACTTGAATAACTCAATTATTTCTGAAGAGTGCCAAATAGTTTTCTCAAATCTCAATGTATTAAAAAATAGGAATTTTTATCGCTTAAATAACCCAATTATAATTTTTGAAGATTGCCAAAGATTTTACGAATCTCAACCTATTGAAAAGTAGGAATGTTTATCAGTTAAATGACCCAATTATTATTTCTGATGATCGCCAAACATTTTACGAATCTCAACCCATTAAAAAGTAAGAATGTTTATCAGTTAAATGACCCAATTATTATTTCTGATGATTGCCGAACATTTTACGAATCTCAACCCATTAAAAAGTATGAATGTTTATACCTTAAATAAAATCCAATGATTGTTTCCGAAGATTGACTCCGTGACTTTGATCTTTCAGTATACGGCCAACGACACCCCCTAGCCGTCCCATACGCAGGTAACGTGGTCATATCGACGACACTCTTCAGTTGCTTTAATTAAATCAGTCTTTATCTTCTAAATCCCTAAAATTCTTGTTCATTTTTAAACCACACTTTTCTGTTCGTTCTTACTAATTCAATGATGGCCAAAATATGTGGTCCTAAGAAACGCTCTGCATCTCGAATCTGTAAATAATTTTTCAGCAAATTTTCTCAAGTAGAAGAATGCAGTCAATTTGACATGTGGCTCATGACATTTTCTAAATTTCGGTGGGGATTTTGCATAGCACTTTGCAAGATCAAACCAGCATTGCTGTGGTCATTCATACATATGATAACATATACAATAAACACAATGTTCTAATAATCTATATTAATATTACATGACATGAAAAACAACCGGCTTTATAACATTTTTATTAACGAGTGGAACTAATACCTTAAAAGTGTTTGAAACTGTGTTGTAAAGGGTAAACTTACAACGTATGTAGTACATGTGATGTACAGTTATGTTTCCAGAGGACAAACTACATACCTAATCTGCTTGGGTACTGAAGGCAACGTTAATGAAGAAAAGGTGAATGTATTTTTCCAAGGAAAAACAGGATTGGCTACGCGATTGTTTTCCAGGTGGAGAGGCTGGGGCACCAAGTGCGTAGGTACAGAAGTTGAGGCGTTACTAACATTGAACTAACATTTTTTTTGCGTGTTTTGTACGGCTTCGTTGGAAAAGGGAAGGATTTTGTCTCAGAAATAGAGGTATCATAAGGTGGAATGTGCAAATATCTCGCGAATCTTTTTTGTTGTTTTTTCATAATTCTTTTGCTCGTATATATTTATTTTCACATTTGTTTCCTAAATTGAGGGTTTCCGACACAGTTTATATTTGGTACTAGAAAAGTGCTTTAAATAGTGGGAGCTTTTAACACAATAGACATCAATAGATTTATACATTGTTCCAAGTGGGATGGAAAATATACACTTTTTAAGGAAAATTAAGAGATTTTTATCAACATCATCAATGATTCCTTCGTGCTTTAACATGCGAATGCGACTTTAAAATATGTTCAGAAAAATGGCAAAACATTCTTCAAAAACATTTGAAGAATTTACACATTTATTTTTTGTCTTCCTACGAGACCTCTGATAAAGGAAGCATTTTCCCATAAAAACGACCAAATTTTTATCAAATATTTAGTCCAAGTCCTTAAAGTAATTGCATTGCTACTTTATTTGGTCGTAAATTCGAATTGAAATATGTTTCTTTACGTGATTTTCTTCTAAATAAAATGAGTTACTCTGAGTACGACCTCGTATTAGTTGCGAGTAAATAAGATAAGACTATTATCTTATCCAAGACTATTATCCGTGAATTCTCAGTTTTAATTTATGGTCCATTGCTAGTTGATCATTAAATTTGATATCTATCTTGTATATTTGCTGAGAATATGCTGTTTTCATGTAGTAAAGTCACTTCAATATTCCACATAAATTCAGCATTTTCCGATCGCACAAAAATTTTTGAACGAATGTTAGTCTTGGGAACAACCTAATAAGTGTACGGGAACAACCTGCTCCATAAGTCGATGCAATATAACAAAGCTCGACAGCATCGAGGTGGAACAAAAAAGATCAGGTTGGCTTTGTTTAGTCTGTTATTTACGTTCGAATCGTTAGCGATTTTTAACATATTTGACAAATGATGCGAAAAAAACTGTCTTCGTTGAACTTTTCATAGGATAATAACATATCTTAGTTCAGCACAAGTCAAAGCACAAACAAAACAAATTTCTGGAACCTGCATACTGGGAACAGTTCGTCATTAATCAGTGATAGTTCTGAGGTGCAATTATTTATATCTTATTAAAGATGGCATAAGAAAATAAATAAATACAACTGTTGAATTACAGCAGCTACGTTCCAGTAGAATGGATGAATCTCTGAACCTATCAGTTGGATCCTATTTACGAGAGATATGCACGTCAGTAAGATATGGTGTGGCTAGCTCTATTCTCTGAGGCACCTGAGCAGTCATTAATACTCGCTGGCAGGACCCGCGAACAATTTGTGGTTAGAATCTTTAAGAGTGGAAGCTTTTATTCAAGCTGTAGCATGGATACCGCAGTGATCTTTGCAACTATTGATGAAGGGTTTGGCACACGTAGATTCATAGACAGTTATAAGCGTATTTAATATACAGATATTTTAGGTGATACCGGTGTGCGAGTCCAATGCCCTTTGTAGTACTGAAAATCCAGGACTGTGAAAGCAATTGAGCTGAATAGTTTTACTTTGTAGGTCGCTATGGTTACACGACGGTCAGTTTCTTGGCTTAGCACGAGGTGTACAGTATGTTTGAAATATTATAAAGAAAAGCACACGTCTCTATAATACTAAAGTTGTGATCATCTTGCGTATTTGCTTGTTTCTTATAACCGTGAACATAGAGTCATTACTAACATTGGGTAAAAATTCAAAATTCATGCCTCAGTAATTAAATAAGTTTTTTGTCGTACTATCGCTACGGTTTATTCGGACCAATGAGAATGAAATTTGTTTGTATTTGGATATTTGTTCGGAAATAGAGAATAATGATTAATTGAATACCCAAAAGACGCTTCAATACAGTCACTCAAAGGGTTACGGCTGGTCTAGTGTCCAATGAAATACTGTCATGTAGGCAGGGAACCGATTTTTTTTATGCATTGTTTAGTAAAGACCAGAGACAATTTTTTATTTGCCATTTTTCTATTGCTTTTTTCGATTTTTCTCACTAAAATTTTCAAGCTGGGTCGTAGTTGATAGAGGATATTTCCAATTTGTAATGTTATTTTTATCGTTGCGTTTCTAAATAAATTTTTTCCAATTCGCCCGTAACAAATAAATACATTTGAATTCATTCATAAAATTTGCATAAGAAATGCCCGTTAATTTAACAGCCCGTAAAATTACATTTTACTGAGTCAAAAATTCGCACATATTAATGGTTAACTAACTTTAGTGGATATTTTGGTTAAAATTTTTTTGACACATACCAATATATATTATCCAATTTACGAATTCATAAATTCTTTAAATTTGAGCTATTATCCTCGTTCGACCGGACACGAATTGTATCCGTGCTACCAACTGACTGGACATGAAAAGCACTGGTTGTTTCAGTATTGTTGTTTATGTAATGACAGAAAAGTTAATTTTGCACTACGTTTATCCTTCGGAAGCGGACACCAAACATATATATAAATATACAAAATAAATACACAACGGGTACTATTATATTACTAATATTTTTCTTATAGCACCACCTCGAATATTGCATGAACTTCCCTCCAGTGAGTTACATCGTCTTCGCTTGGTAAATATTTTCAGTGATATTCATGTTTATTGTTTTATTCAAATTTCCCAATTGTAAGTCACAACCCCATCGTCTGAGACGA
Source organism: Orchestia grillus (assembly GCA_014899125.1). Lineage (NCBI taxonomy): Eukaryota > Metazoa > Arthropoda > Malacostraca > Amphipoda > Talitridae > Orchestia > Orchestia grillus. Next base: position 14,797 of record VOMN01118725.1, on the reverse strand, counting down.
ATTATAACGGCACACACATGTAACGTCGCAATAACCTTCCTCCTGTAATTCACATCACTTCATCTGTCAAATGTTATAACACACATACCTGTGATATTGAAATAACCTCCCTCTCATAATTCACATCACTTCGTCTGTCAAATGTTATAACACACATACCTGCGATATTGAAATAACCTCCCTCCCATAATTCACGCCACCATATGCAGCAACTCAAAAGCTCATGTCGACTCCCATTGATCTCGCTACGGACACAAAATGGAGTTCAAAAGAAAAAAGACGACTCATTGAAAAAAAGATTCATTTATCGACCGAAGCAATGGAGGGTGACCCTTCTCCGACGAAAAAACCTTGCTCCTTTGATAAGGAAAAGGCAGAGGCCTTTCTTGCTTCTCTCAATGGAGGTCGAAGATGAAGCAGCACCTGACTCGGCAGATACCAGGCCTGAACAGGGAGGCCTCTTCTTAACGCGCGTGTTGTTAACGCTCGAGTTGTTAACGTGCGTGTTGTTAACGTGCGTGTTGTTAACGTGCGTGTTGTTAACGTGCGTGTTGTTAACGTGCGTGTTGTTAACGTGCGTGTTGTTAACGCGCGTATTGTTAACGCGCGTATTGTTCATTTACCTTAATTCACTTTATGCCACTCTAATTACCTTAGCCATTCCGTAAATGTTAACCTATTTGATTTTTTTTGTTTGAGAAGGAGTTTTGTATTACGTGAGAAGTTTTGAATTATGTGAGAAGTTTCGTATTTTTAATTTGATAAAATTTGGGCTTCTAATGGGTTAGTATTTATTCATAAATCGCTCCGCGCGAATGATGCGGCTCTACGTGTTCAATCAGAACATGAAACTGCTGAATTGTTCAAGCAGTTGAACAAAACTATTAAACTATCTCGACTATTCGATTCTTCAAGTATTCGTTCAACGCTAATCAATCATTCAATCATTTAATCAACGCGATTTCTTCTTCGTTTCAATTTTATCCAGGTATTTGGTTGGAATAATTTCATTATCGTTTTAATATTCGTCAGTTGTTTGCTCAAGACTCTTTTTGCATTGTTTCAATACTGTTCAATTACTTGATCGAAACTATTTTAATAGCGTTTCAATACTGTTCAGTTATTTGATCGAAACGACTCGGTTTCGCGTATTAACTGACATCTACCATAGGACGTGCTACTTCGACTGACCTCATAGAGAGATAATTGCAAAATACTAATTATTACCGTAGACTTTGTCCTTCAATCGATGTGTGTGTATATATTCTCTCGACTGTAATTACTAGCCTTTACAACAATTTTACGGTCTCTGTATCATGGAAGTTGTTAGCCATTATCTCTCATTGTTCAGGGGTTATAGCGCGGCTTTTTGTTCCAATACTCACGCCTTCTTACCAGGGGAATATTTCAGTGGTCTCACGAATAAGGAAAGTCTCAGTCAAATGACGATTAAGGAAAGTTTCAGTCAAATGACCACTGAGGAAAGAATCGGTCAAATAGCGACTAAGGAAAGGTTCGATCAAATGACGACTAAGGAAAGTTTCGGTCAAATACCACTAAGGAAAGTTCCAGTCAAATGACCACTAAGGAAAGTTCCAGTCAAGTGACCACTGAGGAAAGTTTCAGTCAAATGACGACTAAGAATAGTTTCAGTCGAATGACTAAGGACAGGATCGGTCAAATGACGACTAAGGAAATGAAACATTTCCTCGATGAAGCTAATATTTTTCTGAGCGTTATGAATCGAAAAATATACAAATTTACGGTGATGAGGACAAGTTATTTTCAGATAATATTCTGTGAAACACTTTCCTCTACACTAAAGAACTGTCTCTCATTAGCGAATTTTTCTTAAGTTTTTCTTGAAAACTTTTTTTTTCGCCCATCAACGAAGAAATAATCCCATGAATAAGCAGTTTACGAAGCACACGATTAATTCCAAGTATTACAAACGGTACTTCCGTTGGGAGGAATCAAGCTGAGTTTTTTAGTCGTTTTTACAAATTGATACAAAGTTCCAGCGAGTGTTTTTGCAGGCAGTAGAACTGCACCTAAAATGAACGTCAACGCTACGTCGCTGCCGCGCTGGAAACTAACTTTTTTCGTTGTTGGATGTCTGTAAATTTGATGAACATTTGATAGTAAACAAGAGAAGGTACACTGTAGCAGGCCCATCACGGATCACAGTCGCTACAAAATGTGAAAAAACAAATTTTAGCCCGTCTAGACATCAATGGCCTTGAAAATACAAACTACGTTAAAATCTTCGCCATTCGGCATTAAAAGGCTGACGAAAACCATTTATGCACAGGGTCACTACCCTTCCTCATCGGGCGAGTGTCACATTCACCAGTGGTATTCCCAGCTGCTCTCCTCAGCGTCAGCGACGAGAGTTGTGGGAGTCTGCTGTGGGTTCAGGAGGCAAAAAGGTTTCTTGCTTTCCTCACATGAGGGAAACTCCGTCGGAATCCTAAGAGTTTCATATCGCTTGGTCCCCCCAAACACTTATACACAAGTGCAAAATTCAAAGAGCAACCAGGCTGTGATACTTGATATCGGAAGCGAAAGAGCTATGAGGCCTCACCTCTTAGGAACAGTTATGCAATAGTCCTCCAGTACTCGAGTGAATTAAAACGATAGGGAGTTTCGAGTGAACGTCAGATACCAGCTTGAGCTTATGAGAGCATTTGTGGGCTAAGCTGAAAATTACTCTATACCTTGTGCCAGTTTAAGAAGTTTTCCTCATTTGACACTCCGCGCCATCAAAGCGAAGTACATAAAGTGAACGCAGTACTCTCGAAGAATTTGCCTTGTTGAAACAATAATTATCCTCGTGGTGCATCCATTAGATAGTGAATCTCTTCCGTAGCTCTGGATCGATTGCATTCCGTTGAAGCAATTATTGATATTTTGGTATCGGCTCAGAATTTGTGCAATCTATCCCTTGATTTTTGAGACGAAATGTCAGGGACGACCGAACTCAACGTCCTAATAAAAGAGAAAAGTAAATAATTTCATGTATGAAAATTTTTTTCGCGACAACTTACTTCCCAAAAATTTTTGAAACAGCTGTGTACGAGTTTAACGTTTAGAACTTTTCAAAATGGGAACTTGCAGTGAAAGGAAACAAATTCCCTTTTTGTCTCAGCCCGTTGAACGCGTGTGCTTCACTATGGAATTCCGATAAGTTAACATTTGTGGGCTAAAAAAAATAAAGGACGTTGAATTGAAGTTCATTTCGATATTTACGCACCAGCTGTTTAGAGAAGAGAATTAAACGTTCTCCAGCATATGACAATGCCTGCACGAAACACAGTCCACAGATATCAGAAAAGAAGCAAGGCTTTACAGCGCGCTGAGGTGTGCGAGGATTGCTGTAAACGATATGTATATAACGACCCTGTCAAATGCAAGTCGTAAAACACACATGTTAGTACAACAACGCACGTGAGTGACGGTCTCTATAACGACTTTTGCTCGAACAAACACGGCGTCTCTATCACGGCAAAACTTCTACTTTCGTAACAATGAACCGGAAGCGTTTAAGCTAAACATCCTTATCGCTGTTTTCAATGAATGACGCCGTTGTAAACACAGGGTGCCGCGGCGAAGGTGTGTGATTAATAATACGTTTTTTTGGCTACCAATTGACAAAACATCGATTTCTTTTTCCCACCGTCACCTGAATTCTGAGCATGTTTTTTAACCTGACCGGTTTTGCGTATTACTTCGGAACTGGTATTGGCGTGTGTTTACGTTACTGTTTGTCCATATACACGCACACGTTTACCTTTTTCTGTTTAATGCCTTGACTGTTTTTCATGGGAAACTTTCCGAACGATTTTCTTTTATTTACTGAACAGTTTTCGTGATCCAAATTAATGAACGTTCCGGGAGTAGATTTTAATGAAGTTTTCGTTCGTATTTTCATTTGTTTGTCTTTACGTTCCAGACGCATGAGTGCGAAATGACCTGACGACGCGCATTTATTCCTTTTGATTCGTTACGATTAATGATGTCCTCGTTAGCTGTCATTGATTTATTAATTAATTAACTTGCTACGATGATTATGTCCATGGTTAATGGATGACACAACATTGATTCTTCAATTCTATTTCACGTTTCTTGTAATTAGATCGTGGTGTATTACGATTTATTATCACGTGAAAAGTCACGCATCTCACTAAACTTCGCATCTGGCTTGACTCGAAAAAAGTAAATACCATCTTTTAATTTAGCCTCTAACATTCTTAGGAGTTTCACACGAGTGTTGTGTTCTAAGCAGGAACAAACAAGGGGGACTACTCTCCCTAACTGCCCAATTACATTATTCCCAAGAATACTCTTCAACCTAGCTGCAGCTATTCTTCAGCCTGGCCACGAATAATCCTCTAGCCACAAATATTCTTCGAACTCACGACCAATTTTCTATCCCATTACTTTTAGTGTTTTTCAGCCTAGCTGCAAATATTCCACCTAAGCTGAAAACATTTTGAGTAGATGTATAAATATTTTTTAACCTGTCTGAAGATCTCCTTGAGTTGTTCTGCACGTTATCTTCACTCTCCTAACCTTAAAATCTACTTCAAGCTTCAACCAAATTACCGAGAGAGCGCTCGGCCAACCGACGATACATTTTCAAAATTAGGAAATTGTTTCTCTCAAGAGTTTGAAGCCATCGCCAAATCCACTCGCGAGCCAAGGATTCTTCAAGAAGAGCTCAAAAATTTCGGAGTCACAAAGTCACTTTTCGAAGTGCCTGCCGGAATCTGGTTGGCACGTTCACGATTCGTTGAGACGCGCCCGTTGGCGCCATGCCAAAGCTTTGGCTTCGCTACAGCGGTTAGAGATCGAACTCTCTTGTCTTCGGTGTGTCTTTTTCGAGTCTTATTTCTGCCTTGGATACGAAGGGTTGCTCAAAAGGAAATGTATTTTTCCTTGTGCGAAGATCCTAGAGGGACGCCTGAATATATCTATTGAAACTCCATGTTTTTCTTCGAGGTTTCCCATGAAATTCGTGTTGGAATTTTTATATTAGAGCGCCGAGTAATTCAATCATAAAGGCATGCGAGCGTTCAATTGCTGGCGGAAATGCGTTGTGTAGAAGATATATTTCGTTTTGATATTATGAGCTATATTAAAAGTGAGTTGTCGACACTTTGTCGAAAAAAATTGACGTTTAATTTTGCACTTAAGCTTTATTAGGAAATATTAGCCCTACATCATAAAAAAAACTAAAATTTGTCCAAAAATCTACGTCGTTCGAAATATCTTTTTCCTTTTTTGCCTGAATTTCTGAAAACTTTCACTCAACTTCGAAAGTTAATGCACGCAAGTATTATTTTTTAAGTTAACGCAGCTTGTACATATTTTCCGAGCTGATCTCACAATGAAAGAAGCTANGTATAGGAGGGGGCCGCGGATGTGCGGATCTTACATTCATGAGATAGACATCACTTCTATATTACACTCCCCAAACAACTGATGCGAGTTTCAAAAGGGCTTTCAGTACAACGCAAGCAATGAAATCAGTGCGTAACAAACGCTACCGGAACGCACTTGCTCAATATGGTTTCACCTTCCGAACTTGCATACCGATCGAATAACACTCGTTAATGGACGTGGATCTTAGCTTTGTGCTATAACTTTCGGGAACCTGGTGAAACGAAACCGTAGAGTACCACTGGTCCCTAGAGGGTTAAGTTTATTCCCAATAGAAATTACGAGCAGGATTTTTTAACTTCAGTTTCAAAGTTCCATACGTCAGTCTGTAGAATACGCTGTTATGATGTGGCCGGTGCAGCACTCGAACGTGCCTTCCCTGACCTGCGTAAGTATTGTTCGTATTTCCGTTGAAGTTATTGTCTATCTTTTCATTGAAAGCATTGTCCATTCGTCATTTGAATTACGTGCATCTATCTGATGGAAGTATCGTCTATTCGTCATTTGAATTACGTGCATCTATCTGATGGAAGTATCGTCTAGTCGTCATTTGGATTACGTGCATCTATCTGATGGAAGTATCGTCTATTCGTCATTTGAATTAACGTCCATCTGTCTAATGGAGGTATTATCCATTCATCTTTTGAATTATCGTCCGTCTGTCGATCAGCGTGATTGTGCAATTTACGATAGCCCTGCGGGAGGTAACTGAAGACTTGAAAGCACCTCGATAACTTTGACTAGGCTCAAAGTTTGAGCACTATTTTGACTCCGTTCAAATGGGTGGCCGTATTTGAACTGTCTGTCGCATTAATTGAAAAGCAACGAGACGAAACAGTATTCTTATGACAAAAAGCAACAGATCTGCATTGATGGGGTAGAACGCAAGGAACACGTTTGCAACAAAGGAGCAAGTATATCACCATACCGACACGTGCATCCTACCAAAGACCAAAAAATCCAATTATAGAACCTGGACTTTGTCCCCTCCAAGTCATGTCGATCTGGATGGGAACCAACCCTCGCATCACCTAGCAAAATTAGAATATCCGTTCTGAGACGTACAACAGGTACCTTGAAACTAGTTTGTGGACGTCTCATATAGTGAAGCTCTCAGATTTAGCATTCTCGTAAATTGGTTGAGTAGAAATAAAATTCGTCAAGACCGCTGGGCGTCTTAAATTTGATAATTTCCTTCGAAATTTGAGGTTCGGTTCTTACCATGCACACATCAATAATAACATTCGCCACAGCCGTTACCTGGCAGACCGATTATGTCGACAATAACAGAACAGAAAAAAAACAGTTCTCACTCATGGATGTAAAAACTAAATGCACAGCAGGAAATTACAAGGAAGATTTAGTTAAAACAAACTCAAGTTCTCACATAGATGAACTCGAACAGCTCGCCTCCAAGATCCAGGCTGAAGGCCTTTGTTACAGGCCATGAAGGAAACTCTAATACTTCCTTATTGGGGCTTCTGCAACTCGAGCCGGTGCTGCAATGTTATTCTTACGGGCCTTCGCAATACCTGTTACGCTGAGCATTGGCTGTTTATGTTTTTAATACGACGGAAGAAACCGATTATATTTGTACGTGCCTTCTTGTGTGGGGGAAGTTTCCTTAATGGAGGGTCATTTTCACGCACGCTATTCCTGTAATGAAATTTGAATCCGATACTTTGTGCCTTCTCTAGTCCATCACTCACGTGGAACTACGCGTGAGGCAAGGTAGAAGATTCCTTGTGAAAGCCACCAGTAGCGCGTGCAAGCAGAATTAATGAACTCTGTGAGTATAGATCACTGGCGCGGAGTTTATTGAAATGGTGAAATTATGCTCAGAAATGCGCAACGATCGACGTATCTATTCGTGTACGTTTCAAGGGCAGCAGGTTTTTAAGCTCCACGAGCACACTACAACATATTGTACGTGTTCTAGCCAGTGCCACTGAATTCTGTACCAACTTGAAATACTTTTTTGACCCCATTTCGCTTGTGCAAAGTTGATGTAGATTCTACTACATATTGCGTTGGTATTCAAGCCATTGGCGCAAGCACCGCACAACGAAAGCTAAAAAAAATCCTCGCAAAGAAGTACAAAATTCAGGTTCCACGCGATTCACACGGGAGGGTCGAGACCCGCTTCTGCTACACGCTCAAGGGAAAATAAAGGACTCTCGCGAAGCCAATTATACCCTGGAGTCCGGCACGGCCGGTAGTATTTATACGCGATTCATTCTTATTTTATTGCCCTCATTTTAGGAACCGGTTGTCCGCTCGTGTGTGTGTGGAAACAGAGAGAGAAGGTCGACGTCAAAACTGAAAGTGAGGAAGCTGCCCAAGTACTGAATGCACTGCCTGTGGCAACGTAGAGATCGGATGGAATAGAGCTTGCAAAATTTAGGGATTTGATTTTTTTAGTGGAAAGTTCTCTTCGCGTGCGATCGTATTCATGCGTAATTTGATAACGGTAACATTAAAATTAGTTTCATTTGTGAAAGATATAGAATTAGAAATGTTTTCAGTCGTGAAGGGATGGCTAGTTATTCCAAACGATTGTAGTTAAGTTTATTTAGGATTTTATTCAGGTATAAAATACGACAAATTACGAAATTATATTTCTTACGTGATCTGAACCGAAGTCAAAGCGTCAACCAGCTCCAACCTATCCGTCGTTTTAAAAATACATATACGTATATACGCATGTGAAAATAACGGCGTGCTCTTGTGTTGATTTGCAAGCCTTCATCAGTACCGCTTCTCTGGATGCAGTCAAAATAATTTCGCAGAATCTCAAGCATTAAATTTCTTGAAAAATTTATGAAGTTAAATCAGGTACGGGGAAAAAGGCAAGCTGGAACTCGGAAGCCTGTCGGTCGGGTGCACCATTTTTTTCCCGACTTCTCCGACATTTCTTGTGGGGCAAAATTTAACAATCATTCGTTCAATTACTTGAAAGTCATGCCCTAACTTCAAATGATTTGAAATTTTAAAGAAATTTAATGCTAATCGGCAATGAAAGTACCAGTGACCATGATAAAAAACGTTACCTGGCAGAAAGATTTTTTTCTATGACGGTTATTGCACGATATTTGTTTTGCTCCAACACTAAGTCTTTTTTGATAATTCTTGAACGAAAAAAACAAATGTATTCCAGATACATGCATTCATATGAAAAAAGGCATCTTCAAGCCATTTTTGATTGTGTAATTTTACTTAATGTGTAAATTTACTTAATGATCCATCTCCATGACTGCAAGTAAAGTTTTGTTGATGTTATAAAAAGTTTTGTTGATATTCAAGGCATAATTTTATTTTGTTTTGCGTTTCGCATTTTGCTGTGTACGCTATTGCATAATTTCAGTTCAAACTACGCACAAAACAGCGCAATATTGATAAGGAATTTTAAAACTTTACTAAAATAGCATGCAGGATCGATAGATTTATATATAATTATCATAGCTATCTGTCAGGCAGTAACATATAGAACACACCATGAAACGGCGGCAAATCAATAAATAACGAATAAGATTAATAACCCGAGGATTGAATATTGCAAATTAAAACCAGTTATTCGGCTTTTCTATTCGTTCATGATCAGTATGCAAGTGTTCATGTCAGGAGATAAGGAGGGCATCCAGGAAACGAATGCGAACAGGAAGCCGATCCCTCGTTCTCCTTGACGTCGATCATAATCCGGTTCTTCAGAAAAAACGGACATGTTAAATATATCGTCGAAGCTTTGAAATTGACAGGCAAATGAATTTATTTTCTATCAATAGATTGACGTTCTTTATTGGCCTCGAGACACTTTATAGTTTGCTAAAAATCGCTGTGATAGTGGTAGTTTTTGATGTCTGGAATTTTATTGCAGTTTGGTGGTGGTCTCTAGTGAAATACTTCAGGGTTGGTATTTGGTTAAATTATTCAACTGAAATATTGTGATAGCAGTCTTTTGTGATCTGGTTGTGTCAAGAGATGAGCCTGGTTCGGACTCATTTCACTGAATTAGTGTACGTGGAGCTTATTTCGTCTACACAGATTATGCAAGTTAGTTCTAGTTGCTTATAAATCGGTAGAACTGAAAATATTTCTGAAAATTTATGATGTCAAGTACATTTTTCTTTTCTTTGCACGTAGTAAGTTGTTAAAGTCTTTGCAACCCAGCACTTCAGGTAGAACGCTTCCTCTTTGGATTACATTTTATTTCGATACGGAGTTTTAATTTAATTAGTAATAATAAATTCCCGTACAAAAATATTTTATCACGTGTGGAATTCCAGCTAAAACTTTCTTTGCCTGAACATATCAAAATTACACGTAATGGATATGCTTCGATTCTCATTTTGTACATGATCAAACGTTTAAAAACGTTTCTTCTGCCCATTTGTTGAGCAAGAACTAAAGTCAGCAACCTGGTCAGCACTCGTGACACTGGAACAAAATAAAACGCACACGCGTAGAGACGCCAATCCGAGCCGTGGAGTAGTTCGTTAAATGTCGATCATGAGATTAAAAAGAACAATTAGGAGGATATCTCTTACTTGAAAAAGAATGTGAATTATCCGGGAACTTATCCATCACGATTATTTAGCCTCTTCTGAAATAACACGTGGTCTGCCCAGCAAAGCAGGTTTCTTCGCCAACAATAAAAAAAAAGTGCGAGTATCAAACATCGTCTTTAGATACATCGTTGAGTAAATTTAAAGAATATTTTAAAATACACGTTGAATGCATTGTCCCTGGAGGTCAAATCCCTCCAACGAAGAGCATGAGCTACCGCAGAGCAAGAAAAGACGTCACTTTTCAAATTAGAGTAATAAGTTTACTAGGTTATCACTTCCAGGTGCTAATTTAAATTGAACACGCGTATCTTAGGTCTTATTGCTCTGGAAGTTAGAGGTCTTAACCACCATACTCACTTCGCCTTATATATAGTCATATATCAAAGCAGGGGGAACCTGATTGGCCAATTTACTCGAGACAAAACTCCTACTTTGCTCACTCTCTTAATTATGATTCTCACGTAAAATAAAGTCAGTAATTCAATGGACGCCACCCCAAATCCTGCATTATTTAGCCATCGAGGTATCCGGTGGCTCTAGAACTAGTTTTTTCAGTGGAGATATTTTATACCTACGGTATATCCCAAAATAAAACATTTTCTTCACAAATTGTACCGCCTGAAAAACTTGAAGTAGTGGAGCTGCTATCCGTTATTTTAGTGGCTCTAGAGCTAAATATTTTCATGGGTGACTTAGATTCGTGCATTTTTATCACCACTATCAAATATTTACGGAACGTTTGGGGATCGGGAGCACGTTGTGCCAAGAGGGAAACTTTTATAAACGGGCCTTTGCGTCAACCGAACAAATTCAAAGCTCGCATAAGCCTCCATCGCCGTGCAAGCTAAAGTAGCGATATTTGCTGCTCGCCAACCATGTTAAAAATCATTGGTTTCTAATTAGCAGGCTCTGAAATCTCAATTACATCAATTAGGAATCCAGTTTGAAGGCGCACGTAATTGATGAACACTTAATTGCCCATCAACTAGTCAAAGCTATCTTGAATATCAATACATATGCCACTTTATGAACATACTATCACCCGCTTTTGAATTACATCAGTCGTAAATTACCGCTCCGGCGATTGCGACCTCGAGTGAGGCATTCGGGAAAAACCGACGTTAGAATGAAGTCCGTTCAGTGCAAAGTCGACATGTGCCCGTCCTTTACTTTACGATGGCTAATTATACGCGTACTCGTGTGTGAGAGGAAGCCGGCTACCGTTTCCTATAGGTGAGTATGCCACTCTGTCTTCTGCAGCGATCGCGGTGTGGCTTGCGAGTGGCGGCTGTTAATGAGTGGCGGCTGTTAATGAGTGGCGGCTGTTAATGAGTGGCCTGAAGGGAGTGGTATGAGTGTAGGCCACTTCGTTGTCACCTGAAGTGTCCCTTCATACCACTCCTTTACGTCACTCTTCAGCCGACGAACCCTTTCATCCACACTCATGATGGAATGACATGGCGACGATGACAAAGTGTTTAACGTGGGTGTCGTGAATGATGAATGGTGATAAATTAGAGATTGTGTTAAAAGTAAATTAGTCGTAATTTGTTAATTGTAATTCGCTGAAGCTACTCAATAGAAACAGATTTATTCATAGACGAACCTTTGCCTTATTCAATAATGCTATTTATTTCGAATTACAATGAAATACTGTAAGGGTCTAGCTCAGGGGTAATGACTGAGAATGGAGAAATAGGTGGTGAAGGCCCGCACGAAAATACCAGTGAAATAAAGTATATTGACAAAATTAGTTCTGTAATTACACATATACGGGACCAATATTATTCGGAGAGCAAAATGTTGAACAGGTGTTTTTGGGGCAGCAAATACCGAACAGGTTCTTTGGTGGACCCAAATACTGAAAAAGCGTTATTAGGAAACTTAGAGACGCGACGTGTTATTGAAGAACCTGAATACTAAATAGGTATAGTTATGAAAAATACCGTATGAATAACGTGGGAATAAAACGACTCGGGCAGATACATGGCACATGAGTACGTCTGGCACACAACACTTGAGACATGTGTCTGGGAGCGCGTGATCGCCCGGACCTTGATGCATGAGGACACCACGCTGAGCTTTTTTTTCGACTGTATAACGGATAGCCTGGGTTAGGTATAAATTAGGTCTGGATTCGGCCTGGATAACGGATAGCCTGGATTAGGCCTGGGTTAGGTCTAAATTAGGTCTGAATTAGGCCTGGATTCGGCCTGGATAACGGATAGCCTGAATTAGGCCTGGATGACAACCTGGATTAGGCCTGAATAACGGACAGCTCAGGATAAGGCGGCCGAGCGCTGCACTGACCTGACTAAGTCAAGAAAGTTGCCGGGTGCAAAACGGGCAGACCAGTTCTATAGGCAGGCTAGCTAGCTATATTTTTAGGCGTGCCTAGAGAATTAAACACAGTTGCACGGAAATACAGTTACACGTAAATACAGTTACACGTAAATACAGTTACACGTAAATACAGCTAAACGGAAACTGCATTTGCGTGGGAAACTACGGGTGGTTGATTGAAAAATTGGCGGCTCTATTCTCATACCAAAACAGAGTTATTAGAATGAATGCTGCGCTAGACCTTTGGCGCAGTGAACTAGGCATTGCCTAAAAAGTCTGTACGTCTGGAGACGTACAGACGGGCCTGCATGCAGAGGAAGACGTACAGACGGGCCCGCATGCAGAGGAAGACGTACAGACGGGCCCGCCTGCGGAGGGAGACGTGCAGACGGGCCCGGCTGTGGCGGGAGTCGTACGGAGGGACAATTGCTCAGAGGGCGCTGCATTGAGCAGCAAATTGCGGGCTTGGCGACTAGAGAGGCAGCAAACAACTGAAAGCGCGGTGCAAATTAATGATGAGTCACTAATTGTTAATTAAAGATGTGATTTTGACGTGGGTGGTGACGTGGGTGGTGACTTGGGTGGTGACTTGGGCGGTGACGAGAGTGGTTGGTCACGTGGGTAGTGGTGATAGTGACGCATGTGGTGATGTAGGTTGTGGTGGTAGCGACATGGATGGTGATGGTAGTGGTTACATGGACGGTGGGGATGACGAAGGTAGTGGTGAGCTCGGGAGTAGTGATGATTGGTGATGTAGTGATGTACGGTCCGTGGTGTTGATATGACAGAGGTGGTTACGTTGGTTGTAGTTATGCCAACAGTGGTGACTTAAATGATTTTTGTTGCAAATAGAAATATCGGTTGAATGTCACGGTTGAGTAACAATTGTTACAACAAATACAGTTCTCATATGAAACATCGAAAGGGGCACAGCAGGAAGACTACCGTTTCCAGGAAGAACTTAAAATAGGGTTCGTGTTGAGGTCCCGAAGACATTATTTTTTTTGCATCGCCAGCTCAAGAATTCATCTTACTGGTGAGTGGAGTGTCTCGGTTCGAAGCTCAACCGTTCACTCCACAGTGCTCCATAAAGGGCACGCGCACGTTTTTTTCCCTATTTTTCAGATTAGGAAAAATATTCATTTTCAATTTGCTTTGCATTATTCTAAAATACCTGATCATCACACGAATGTAAACATAATTTATAATTTGCCACCATACGTAGTACGATGCAATTTTACAGTTTTTATTTCACAGAAGTCCGACGCGACTAGGTTACGTAACCCCGCTCCTTCTGGGGCGTTAAAAGAATAGAAAAATTTCAGTGAGCAGGTATGTGTGAGGGTTGATCATGCAGAGCATGCGAATAAGTTGTTACTCTTGTTTCAATTGAATTGCAATAATAAGTCATTCCTATTATTAGATCCTTGCGTTCCATTGATTCTTTTTCAAAAAAGGGGTACATTTTTTTGGAACACTCTGTATAACGCAGCAGACGGCTAATAGATTCTTCTACAGGGGCTTGAGAATGGCTACCTGCATGGTTCATAATTAGAGTACATTAAATCTTTCGAGCGAGCATCTAATTAGAGCATAAATTCTACAAGGAAATTCAGAGAGAATATGATAACGTAAATTCGTATCTCTTTGACGAACGTCGCTCGAGCCTTTATCTGTCTGGGCGCGAGACGTCATCTAACCTTTAGAGAGATTTATCTTTTTAAAATGAATGAAAATTTCGCACAAAAAGGAGTTATTGGAAAATTATTTCAAGGGATTTAGCCTTCCAGGTCTTGCTCTTAAGAATGCGATTCTTCATTAGTTGAAAATAATTTTTTTCATAGGCCGTGGAATCTATTGAAAATTAAAAAATATTATATCGCAGATGGTTTTTAAGAAGATTTGACTTTGTAGCGTGAAATTTCCGATATTGAAACTGTAAATAAAGTCGAAAACAATTTAGCAATAAATATAGAAAAACACAAGAAACTCTGTAATTTCGTTAATCATTATTCTCAGAATGCAGGAAATTTACCTAGAACACTGTCAATTTACCTAGAATACCGTCAATTAACTGTCAATTTACCTAGAATACCGTCAATTAACTATCAATTTACCTTGAATACCGTCAATTTACCTTGAATACCGTCAATTTACTTAGAATACCGTCAATTGACCTAGGATACCAACAATTTAACGAGGATACCTACAATTTAACTAGGATACCAACAATTTACATGAAATTCAGAATATTAAAGTGAAATACACGAAGTTCTTAACGTGCATGACCCTCCATGCCCGCACAAGACACAGCTTGAGATAACCAGGATGAATGGTGAACCAAATCAATTGCGCGTCATCGACCGACTAGCTCTCCATAATTAACACGTTGACTTCAATTCTCCATACAGGTAAAATTACATGCCGACAAATATCTCTACTGTGCA
>VOMN01118719.1:0-22289 GCA_014899125.1 Orchestia grillus | reverse complement strand
CTGGAGACATCGGCCCCCTTGATGGGGGGGCAGGGGAGGGACTGCAAGGAGGGGGGAGAGGGCGGCCAACACAGGAATTTGTCGAAGATAGCCGGACACCACGTGTCTGAAAGGAAGACGGTTATTTTTACTATATCGTAATGCGTTGTTAAATTCGCTCGTCATTTTACAAGACAATCCACGTAATTTCTAATCTCTTACGCTAAGAAAAATAGCGTAATCTATACGCGTAAGTGCCTGCAACTCAATGGCCTTAAGAGTGGACTGTACGAGTGTTGGCAGGTGTAACTTAATTGTACAAGACTTGGATTAAAAAAATGCTGACGCCAGCACATTGCAGTTCGTGGTGTGCTGCAGACACAAATGAAGGTTAAACTTTCTAATCATCGGCCAGTCCCATAATTTAGGAGAAAATATCTGGAAATATCACGTACTTGAACATTGAGTTCAGGAATTACCCATATGCTTTACTTCTTTCTTATATCTTTATAGCGTGTTGACAGTTGGGCACGTAAGATGCGCACCCACCAAACACACGCAGGCGACGCTGCAAGGCACGTGCGTGTGCACAGAGCGGTAAACTGGATACCCCCACGGAAACCCAAATCCATATTTTTTCAACTGGTAAAAATTGGACAATTTCCTCTGAAGTAAGGCACGATAAGTGCACCTAATATATTCCGATAGGCTGCTGAATATCGGTGAATTGGTTCAAGTTACTCAGCAGACAGCCATCGTCCATGATAATTTAGAAAGTTCGTCCGCTTCTCAGCTTTTTCATTTCGGCCAAAAAGGAACTTTGATATGACTACCGAGCTGTCTTCAGTTGCCAATATCTTAAGAGTCGCCGACGTTGGTCGAAAAATAACCAGGTATTTGACAACCATAGGAGTGCTTTGTAGTTTTATTGAATGCGGTCTAGCAACACAAATGATACGATAATAACCGCATTATTTCATTCAATTTATTCAAACCTTGATTCGATTTAGCATAAACTATCGTCCCAAATTCAGAGCAAACCAAACTCGTCGCTCTGAGCTCAATTAGCTCAGATTTAGTTTTTGGGCGAAAGTAAGTGAGCAACAAAATACATTCTAACAACAAACTCTAGCAAGTCTCGTTAATGACCAGCTTGCAACGTGTCAAATGGTTGTGTTCCCACAGTCCTACCTGCTTCGTATTTCCGTCGAGATTCAACAAATTAAAGAAGAAAAAACACGTGGGGACTCTTTTGTAAGTCAATTGAAAACAGGAATTTATTTTCTGTACATTTTAATCCCACAAGGTTGAGTCTAACGTGCTAAAATCTGCCCATAATGCCTCTCTTCTCCATGCACTTCAGTTAAATGCTCCTCACATAAGCAAGCCCCCGCGGGATCGATAAAACTCATGATTCACAGTTAGTATTCAGACACCATACAAACTTATAACATTGGGAAACTTCACAGAAGCATTGAGACGGCATACAAATTTGTAATATTTTATACTTTCACACCTAAATTCAGAGGCCTAGCAAACTCCGTAAGATGGGAATTTCTCACAGGAGTTTCAGTCCCAAGTTCAACTGAAGTGATCGCTAGCAAGCGACATGTGTGTATAACGAGAGGCCATATCAGTTAACGCGAGCTGTTCGGAAGATCCGTCTTATCCAGGTGTTTGTTGCACTTGAAAAAAGCTCTCTTCTATTGTAGAAAATTTCCTTGGTCTTTAGTGCATATGCGAACATTCCCAGGCACTGGAATCGTAAAAACATAGTTGTCCGTTTTGGCAATGAGTCATAAAACTCGGCTATTACAAAAACCATATAGCGAGTATATGTTCTACTGACGATTAACAATATACCCTCAACCTCTCAACGGTCACTGCCCAGGCGGCCGGAGGTGCATTCGAACAGTTCCAAACAGACCGTGTGGTAGACAGTCACCCAACGAAGGCAAACTACCACACAGGAAAATTGTGACCGTTGTTTACAAATCTACAGCCACCAATGCGCAGACAGCCTCATCACCCAATGAAGTACCGGAACTACGGATTCCCCCTTTTTCAGGGTATATTTTATCCATAAAGAAATCAATGGTCATATCTGTGGAACTATTGACTTTTGTTAAGAAGGAGCGCTCCTCCTTATGGCAAATTTCGCCACCGAGGTCGGTATCACCCGTTATCGGTACAATCTTGACGTTAGGTCAAAAGAATATTCTGTGAGACGTCGCAATAAATGAGTACGATAAGGTATTACTTCCTATTTAGAATAAAGTTTTCGCATCAAGCAGTTGCGAAAGGAAACATTTCTTCCCTCATCTTTCACTGCGACATCAAGATTTCTTTTACTGCAAGGAGAAAGAGATTTAAGTTTTTCAACTCTCGTTTGAATAATTTCAATGTAAAAATAACCAAACGCTTTGGAACCAGCTGAAGATCAAAGATCAAGTGCTTCAGTACCAACATAAATGCTACCTTTGTTTTTCAGCTTTAGTATTCATCTCTCTCTACATCATGCACACGACGGCGACATACGCAGAACACTGACGTAGTTTCACTTTCTCGGATTCAAATAAAGTTTCAAGTAACAACAGGTCAAACTTCACTTGAACTTCTCCATAAACTTACCCTTCAATGCTCGGGCACACCAAACAAGACTTGTACACTCAGCGTACGACAACTTAAATTTTAACGAATGAGTGCGATCGAACGCTTGTTTCTAGCAACTATCAAGTAAAATAAATTCTGTGAATTTTAATGCTGGAAGCATTGGAAACGGATTATCAAATGGATACGGTGGGTTTTATTACTATGTTTATATTAAGAACATTTCCACGTGCGTTTTTAAATGGTGAGCTTGGATTTTGCTGGGATTTTCTGAGGAAACGCTCTTTTTCAAGCGGTACGAGTCACAGGGCTTGGCAGATCACGTCACAGGACTAGGCGGATCACGTCACAGGGCTTGGCAGATCGCGTCACATGATTTGGCAGATCGCGTCACAGGATTTGGCAGATCGCGTCACAGGACTTGGCAGATCGCGTCACAGGACTTGGCAGATCGCCCTGATTTGTTTTCCATTGTCAAGAAATGGTCGAGCTTCCATGTCACAGGGTCCATGCACGCTCCTCGAGACGGCCTGCGGGGACTCGGACTTCCTTAGAAACATCGAGGGTTCATCAGCCTAATCACATTCTCCATTTATTTAGTCTCCCCATTTATTCTCCTTTGTTGTTTTTTTGTCTATTTTGTTTCACTTTTTTAAGCTACAGTCATATTTTTTCCGGTCATTCAAAGCAATCGTCAGTCCGTTTGTTCAAACTACGGTCTATGTTTTAACTACAATATTTTCCCACCCGTTTGTTATTGAAATTTGTTAACTGTTCTCAGCTCAGTTGTTCTCAGCCAACTGCCCGAACTGCTTCACTCGGCATTCTATCTTTTCCAATTATTCTTTCTCTACGCCTGTCTTCATTTCTCACTCAGTCAAAGTGCATCACATCTACTCTTATGTCCATAAAGATTTCGGTATTAATTACACTGAAAGTTATCGTTAAAGTCTTTTCTTGCGTCGTAATACTGATGATGAATGTGAATGCTTTGCTGTAAGTTACGTTCAGAAGACATGTGTTGCAGGCCAGATTTTCCTAACATTTACGAATGTACATTTTCAGGATGAGTGATGAACGTCAGTTGTAAACTAAGCTCGTGTGAAGCTGCTCACCCGAATTATGCACTGGCGTTTTACATTCATTCTCACGCATCCCATAGTCCATACTGGCTTAGACGATAAATGACCTGTGCAATTACTGCCTTGAAAACATAAAATATTACATAGAACTTTCTATATTACGTAGAACCTTTTTGACATCGTCTTAACTACAAAGCTTGTGAGATGCCAGATGAAAGTGCTTGCCATTCTTGCACAAATTTTTTGAAAAGATTTTACGACGTTTCTATAGCTGTAAGCAAGCAGGCATTCAGAAACCTAAAGCTTCATAACTTTACCCCAGGAACCACAACTTCACCAGTTTTGCAGGCAGGAAAGCACGTGGTGATGTCAGCTGTTAAACTTAACAGAATGAATGAGCCTTCAGCTGCAAAAACGGCACTCTGGAACTGGCCATTTCAGCTCGGGTCCTATTACTAACCGTGTTTACGCGCACATCAAACCTGGTTTCAAATCAACATGCTTTTAGTAGAGTGGAGACTTAAAGCTAAAGGGAGAGAACGAATCAGCAAGTTAGAGTCTACTATTGAGATAGAAAACTCGGTTGGAACGAACGGTGGTTTTCGTAGAAACGTTTGCTGACAAATCCCTTGAGAGACGAGCGGTTTCCTCAGAGACAACTTGGCCGGCAAGACACGCCAAACAATCGATGTCAAATATGATTTTAATCTCCACGGAGACAAATCCCTCAGCATCGTTCAGAGAGGCATCAGCAAAGTATAGAGCTCAGAACTGCTTGCCATCGTTCGAGTCAACTGCTGGCAGTCTTCCTCTACACTGACAGAAGCGTGGTCTGGTCTGCAGTAGCGGACCCAAGCGTGTACACAAATGTATACTAATGTATACAGCGTTGTGCTATACGCCAAATTTTGTTGCATGATCTTTGACTTGTTGCTGAGAGGATATATGGGTATTGTTGTGCTGTGAATGTCTTACGTTATGACGGAACTAGTCGTCACGTTTAACATTAGGCATTATGCAGTATTACTTGTTACAAAATTTACAATTATTCTATCGTTATCAGTGGAGCAGCCTTGTTAGAGTCACCACAAAATTTGCTACTCAAGCTCGACGTAAAATAAACATGTTGGCTTGATGGAGTTCAGACCTAAAAGGTTATGTGCTCAATTCATTGCACGCAGTACAACCTGGCGTGCTGTGCAAGATAAGCGTACGGCCGTACAATTTGCACGCAGTCCAACCTGGCGTGCTGTGCAAGATAAGCGTACGGCTGTACAATTTGCACGCAGTTCAGCCTGGCGTGCTGTGCAAGATGAGCGTACGGCCGTACAATTTGCACGCAGTTCAACCTGGCGTGCTGTGCAAGATGAGCGTACGGCCGTACAATTTGCACGTAGTCCAACCTGGCGTGCTGTGCAAGATAAGCGTACGGCCGTACAATTCATGAGATGTAGCCTTGCTCGTTGTAGTAGCTGACGGACGCCCCTAGACATTACGCTATGTTCGACGGAATCAATGGACCAAATCTCAATACAATTTATTTAGAGAGTGCGTGATCAGTGGCTGTGTGACGACACGCGAGCGTTGAATAAAAGACTGGTGCTCGTTCAGTGTTGCACGTGACGGCGCTGGCAATTGAAATTTGATGCCCGAAGGATATTTGTTCCATAAATCTAAATAACTTCAAAACTTGTAGTCTCAATTCAGGTTTTAATCCCTTAAGCACCAAAATCTCTGTTCACTTGAACATGATTTTACCTGGTTGCGAAGAAGATATACAATAGATAATTGTTTATGCTGGCGTTTTTTAATCAACTTTTCACTCGTCTGTCTATTGATAAAGGCCTTCCAAATAAGCTAAACAGTATTGTCGATTTTGTAAGCTATGTTAGTAAAGTTCTTCATGATTTTATAAAAAATTTCACGGTAGACATACTTTTTAGGATTCGAGTAAGCATGCTAGATTTAAAACTGCTATAGTGATGAACAGTTGGAAGTGGACTCCAAATGGTATATATAAAATCCAGTCTTCTTTTCAAAGGAAATAATAAGACGATTCTCCTCCTTCAACTCGGACGTTATTCACGCAGTGCCAATCTCTGAAATGTAAATGAAAAATTGCTTTCTGGAATACCTGCTTAAATTGAGCAGTCCGTTTGTTATATTAGCGGTCATCGAGGTACTTGCTGGGTCATTTTTGTTTTTGTCGGCCTCGAAATTACCGGCGTGAGGAAACCCACCCGTCATTATGTGATTGGCCGCGGCCTCAATTTAAAATATCAAGTTTGCTCTGCAGTTGCGGCAGCATTACCAATCATTCTACGTGGTATCGAATGCCAGTAACCTGGCAAAGTGTATATTAGCATCAATAATTTTAAAAATCAGTATCGGTAACGCTGAGTGGCTCTAACTTGAACTTAGGGCCATTAGCTCAATGGTCTGACAATGAAATCGGCACGACGCTGTTTATTTAAATGGTACCTCAAAGCTCATTTAAGAAGTTCAGTCAATGAATCTTGAATTTTTGCGCCGTTATAACCGTAAACTTGGAGTCTATATTAACCTGTTAACGGGTATTAACATCATATGATGTCTGCGTGGTTGTTGCATTCACACGGTCGCTGTCCATTACACATACCGTGTGAATGCAACACCGGCCACCTGAGCGGTGACCGTTAACGTTAAACAGTGCAGTCTGGCTGCCCATAAGGTTAAACCGTCAATCGTGAGCGTGCACTTAGGTGCAAACAGCTGCTTCAAATGCCAATGATTGAGTCACTTGACGAGCGGAAGCAATCTGTTATCATAAAGTCCTGCTCCCGGAAGAAACTGGACGTGTTTTCTCCATCACACATTAGCGTTTTGAGCATCAGATTAAAAGGTTATTTCGTTTGACGTTGAGATCAAGATTCAACCCTGTATAAACATCGTTTCAAAGCGCGAAAACCTGATACAAACGCAGTCATTCTCGATTAAGAATAAGTGTAATGAATGAAGAATTTAAAGATTACATGTAAATAGATTATGAAATTTTCTCACGATAGTTTCTTCACACAGATTAAAGTAAAATTATTGATTTTCTCAAGAGAATAACGTAGAAACGAGGGAATTGTTATTGGTTTCAACTTCTCTGTCATTAGAATGGATTGCTTCTAACTTCACAGCAGTCCACAGACATCTGTTCACACCACAGTGAACCATTCTCGTACTCATCGTGCCATGTCAACTCCACCGCCTTCCTCCTCACTCCACCGCCTTCCTCCTCACTCCACCGCCTTCCTCCCCACTCCACCGCCTTCCTCCCCACTCCACCGCCTTCCTCCCCACTCCACCGCCTTGCTCCTCACTCCACCGCCCTTCCCGAATGCCACACCGCCCTCCCTTTACGCGGGAAAAAGAATCAAAACAAGTAAACTTTCTTCCTTTTGGAGAGGGGCGGAACCTTCAGTTCAAGCTCCAGCTGCGGTTTGCTAACACATTTTGCATCGTACGGAGCCAGCTGGCTTGGCGAAGATGGTACCACCATCTGAAGAAGCGTTCCCTAGTCAATTTTACGCTGTTAAATTATGTGTTGCGCACTCGCAAGATTTCATCTACGATTAGCAGCTTCTTTCACTCGGACATAAAAATAAAGTTTTTAATACTTTTCGCGTACCCGTTTCTTTCAATCCCCGCAATAGTCAAAATTCTTCAATTTTAGTTGGGAAAATTCAATCCTCAAAATTTCTAGCTCAGAAGCTAGGAAGAAGCAAGGTGAACTGACTCAATGTTCTTAACCCGGCCCCAAAGCTCTGTGATCCGGCTCCGATGTTCAGTCTCCACCACCCAACTGCTGCTTCATCCACCAGTTCTCCAGTTCTCGCAACAAATGTCACAGGCTTTTTTGGGAGCCTCGTACTTTGACAGACGCTATCAAATCCATCACACTTCAGAAGGCCGTGTCCGTCCTCGATGCTCCGTCCTCTCGTTGAACGTAAAAACTCAATTTGTTCCGGCACTTTACGGCGTAATTGCTGCTCTTCATGCACGGCTCTCACACTTCCAAAACTAAAATTAATCTTTCGAAGAAGTTCTTCGAAGTATTTGCACGCACAGAGTTGGTGCTGGAAGCCCTGAGTCTCCTGCGACAGATTCATCAGAACGTAGTTCGATCTTCAGCCTTTGTACATTGCCAGCCTGGTGTGAAAATTGGCTTCTCGAAACGCCAGGCTTTGCTTCCAACTCGATACTCGGGAACGGTTCTCGGCACATCTATCCTGCATGCTCCGACAACTTGCTCTGTTATTGGACGGGGGACATTCGCCCCCTCAGCGAACCCAGCCTTACCAATCGCCTGATTGAATCTCGCCAAAATAATGTCTAAGATGCAACTGCCCGCAGCGCGGTCGGATTTTTTCGTTTCAAGAGATGATACGTCAGCTGGTTAGAGCGTGCTCTGCAGTAGCATTTTGATCTTGCGAAGTGATAGTTTTCAGGGTGACAAGATGTTGTTTTTTGCAATCATCTCACCAGAGTACCACGCGGCCTCAATCTTTGAGAATTACTTACCTAAAGCTGGTTTGAATAAAAAATTATGCTTCAAAGATGCGTAAGTTATAGTCCGACGAATTGAGCCCTGTCGAAGCATTTTCCAGGAGACGGCGTTTCACTTCCAGTTCCTGGAAGGACCAAGCCGGATTTTTTCTCAAAAGGCAAGTCGAGCACCTGACCATCGATCGCTTGGGAAATATTGAACCAGAAAGGCGATGATGTTCTCGTTGAGTCGGAGTTATGAATCCTAAGTTCCGTTATTAGAATTAGGTTTTTAGGGAATTTTACGGGCCAAAGGCTGAAATATTGGCAATATTATGACGGACTTCGGGCACATAAATCTGTATTTTACTAATGTAAGACACGCTGGCAACATTTGGCTCAACCAACAATGAGAGAAAGCTGAAACTTAAAGAAATGGAAAAGATGCTGAATAATTCTGTTCAAATTTAAATCTATAAATGCCATTCTTCTTAACTTTTGGTACGGAACGTATAAAAGCTGCCTCATAGTTTGGAATCCATGAAACGTGCGTGTACGCACAGGGCACGAGGAAACCGACGAGTAAAATCAAGAAGCTCAACTTGAAAACATAAGTCAGCAGTTTTATTATTCTTTGAACGTCTTTACTCGCACACAGTACGAAAAAATTTACTCCTACTTAAGTTTTATCGCGATCTCCTAAACAGCTGATTACTTGGAAATGAAAAACACTTCACAACGTGATTATTGCTAATACTGTGATAATTTTCTGATAATTCGATCGTCATGGTCATGCGTTGTTCACAACATTAATAAAACTAAAATTATTAAAGCTACTTTTGAGAAACCAACACTGTAATAATTAAACGATAACTTTTCATAGCTACACTTGTAAACATTATAGTCTCAAAACATTGCTACATTCACGACATTGAACTTTTGCCCAGCGGTCAAAACAGAAATCTACAAACACGCAGCTGGATTCTAGGAAAAATAGCAAGGGAATTTTCCACGAAAAAATGAGAAGTTCTGAGTAGCCGCCAGCGACGCGTCAAATAACTGGGAGGAGTGAAATTAGTACTCAGAATAAACGTTTTCGACGAATGTTTCAGGTAGTTTGAATTTACCGAAAACACCGATTCATACATGGTTACCCACTGAAAACACAAATTTAACCATGCGGAATCAGCAATATCAAGAGTTTTAGTTTACACTCGGTTTAGACAAGTGAAATTTCGTTACTGATGGCTGAATAGCTTGTGTAGCTGAACTATGATTAGTTAAAGTTTTTTACCATTCTAACCACCAGTATAGCCATATATTTATGTGAGATTAGTTCCAACTTAAAAAGTGACCAGAAATCAATTAAATTACCGATATTAAACCACGTTAAATCATTTCTTGTGTTCGAGAGTCTACTCGAGTGAAAACGTCAACGTTAGTGCAGAGTTTGCTGCTCTGAGGTCTAGATCGTCTCACTCTGACGCGGCTGTCAACGTATTGTTAATTACGCACTGATTAAGTGTGTAGTTCTTTTCTGTTCTGTGCAAAATTGAACATCATGGACGCGCATATATGATTATCTTGGTCTGAGCAGTAGCTAGGTATCGGTAGATAACGGGTATTGGTGTTTAAATGGTTCATGATTTGTGCATTTGTTTCATCACCAATACATCTATGGCAAGAAAATATGAATGCGAAATGAGCGGTGAGTAAAACGAAAATAATTTTCGGGCAAAAATAATTTCATGGACCTATTTGCCTACTTGCTACATCGATGCACAAGATATAAGGCACGAATGTCAATCTAAAGAAAGGTAGACAACACGAATTAAAGTACGCGAACAAAAACTCTACGAGAAAGCTCTTCTCGTCTCTACTGACAAAATTCTATTTTTGTACAACACAATTTCACGGACTATCAAAATGAACACTCGTAAAATGAATGCAACGAATTGACGGTTGAGAGTTTGAAATAAGCATAAAACGTAGCGAACACGTTTTACGGTTAAGTTTTCCGAAAAATCCAAACGTCAGCTACTAAGAAATCTGGAGAAATCACAGCTCCTCTTATCACGCGATGCTAGAGGCGATATCTGGAAATTATCCTTCTTTTTCTTACTACATGATATCTGGAAATTACTCCATGCAGTTCTCTTCCTGCAGAGTGACGTCAGCCCACACATATGTTAACGGGCTCGGTCCCGTGTGCAGCATCATTGATGGCCTAAGTCTATTACAATGATTCGTAAATATTACATAGAATTATAAATAATACGATAAAAGATACTGGGCATATAATTAGGAATAAAAGGATGAAAGATAGAGAGATGGGTTTTCAGGTTACTGTTTGGGCATGATAAGGCTTGCGACCGTTTCCTGTTCAGCCTTCATTCTTCACCGTAAATTTGAGTAACCCTTAGTGTGTGCCTCATGTAACGGGGAAACAGCTGCACGTTTGAGCTACAGGTTTCCAGTGTCATTTTCCACGCACCTGAATCTCACTCAAACGCAACCCATGAAGCTACTCC
Source organism: Orchestia grillus (assembly GCA_014899125.1). Classification (NCBI taxonomy): domain Eukaryota; kingdom Metazoa; phylum Arthropoda; class Malacostraca; order Amphipoda; family Talitridae; genus Orchestia; species Orchestia grillus. The sequence goes on along the minus strand of VOMN01118719.1, from coordinate 11,575 downwards.
AGTCATCTTGCCGACAGTACATGGACGGAGTTTCATGCCAATATCGCTAGGGGGAGTTATGTATTCTGTGTCCAATTTACCCGCCGTCGGTGACGTTTCGGGTCACGACACTCTTATTGTAAAATATCCATGATGGAGGCAATGAGTTTTTAAGTATGTTACTAGTCTACTTAGGTAACTTTCACGCTCTGGGAATGCTACAGTTGCCGAGAGTTGGAAGGACGCAGTGTTCTCGTCTGGGACCAGCTGCAGCACTTTATCTTCCTTATTACCTAGTTTAAGATCGTTTTTTTGGTTCTTCTGGAATTGCATTTTTCGAATGTTATAATCCCCACGCTGTACCTTCAATTGTATTTCGGTTAATGTTTATGAAGATCTCAGATCTTTGTCCAGAACTCTTTGTTAAAAAACAGCCGTGGTGATTGAAATTAAAATATGTAGGACTGCTTAGCGACTTCGCACACGCTGTGCAGAGCCTCGCGCATCGTAAGTTACACAGGTAAATTGCCGAAAATTGTCACAGCCCAGTTTTGCGTTTTACGAAGTTTATTGCATCACTAGAGCAACTGACCAATACCATAGCGATAGTTAGTCAATTTACGTTTTCGTCTTATTTGTATTATTTATATATAGATTCAAATAGTTAGACCTCGAAACGAACTAGGTTTGGGAAACAAATTTCGAGATTGCAACACATTCACTGTCCCACAGCTCTGCGGTTGAGAAGATCTAGCAAGTGATCATGATTTTGTTGGGTGTCTTTACGGTGGGCAACCACTGCTGACGTGTCACTCCCGGCTACGGTTTCTTAACCTCTCCTATCGATCAATTTCTGAACTTTCAGGGATTCAACTATACGACGTGCGCCAAGTCATACAATCCTCAGCCCTTTTAATCCTACACAGTAGGTCCTGGGGTCCAGCAAGACACTGTGAAGAAGTCTACAGATGGTTCTCTTCTTGTATGAAGAACTCTTGTTGCCTAAAATGATTTTTCGAAATTTAAAGTTTCGAAGCTTATGAACTCTCCTGCTGCGTACTTAAAAGCTTGTACATGTCATTGACTGCTGTCACACATTACTGTTTTTTATGAATTGGTGCACACAAGAGCAACTAATCAAAATCTCTCAGTTCTCTTTCAGCTAGTTGGAAAAGTTGCATGGGTTGCACTATACTTGAAAAACTAGCCCTCAGACAAGAGGAAGCGGCGACCTCCTGACTGGAAGTGCTAGAACTAAGCTAAGCGTTCAAGGGTCACCCCTTACGGTTGTTGTATCCACAATACGTAGCACGTTTTGGGCGAAGAAGCTATTTTTCTAAAGTAAAAATGATCTGACGGTCGGTCACGTCTGAGAAATATGTTTAACCAATAAGGACAAGGCTATTTTAAAAGTGAACAAAACTTTGCGTAATTTACTTGCTCATATTTTAGTCACCTGTGTGAATCACCCTGGTTTTGAACGAAACGATAACAAGTTAAGGGTAAACCATGTGTCATATCTTTCATAAATGGCAGGGGTTTTTATTGGATTAGATCCTCTTAGTTCTGGCTTCCCAAGTATGGTGAATCATGACTGCTTTCACGACCGTTAGTACAACTACTGACCTTATACGGCACAATATCACTTTCAGGTAACAATCAAGAAAAAACTTTATATATATCTCAGTAAAGACTTAAATCATTATCTAACAATCATTTCATATAAAAATCGACCTAAACGTCATTAAAATTGAACATTTCTACACGAAAAAATATCTTCATGAACAAGACATACACACATCATACCACAGCACTGGTGTCCACGCAAACTTGCTACTTGTAATTTAAGGGAAAAGCAAGCCATAAAAAGCGTAACACTCACCTTCAGAATACGATGCATTAGCGTACGGCTCGGCCACTTGCGTCAGTTGCAGCTGTACGCGGTGATACTCTGCGCACTCGTCCTGCGAGTCGAAACTGGAAGCTGCTCGGCTCATGTTGCACGTGAATGTTGCACGTGAATGTTGCACGTGAATGTTGCACGCGAATGTTGCACGTGAATGTTACCTATATATATACCTCGCCACCACACCATTCACTGGACTCTACAGGCCATTCTTTTTGTCCTACTGCATCAGAGAGCTGCCTGAGGTTACGGAGATGACTTTCCAAAGCGCTGTAGAAAATGTTTAGGGTTCAACATTGCTAATGTGGCATCAAACTGTAGGAACATTTTTCACGTAGTTTTCAATGTTGCACGCTATGTTCCACTAGACTCACAATTGGGGTGAATCTTTTTTGTATTACTACACAACACCTTAATACGAACACGAAGAATCTGATAAATTATTTCCTCGGTTTCAATATTTAAAAACCATCTTTAGAATAGAGCTTGTCTCCCGAAATTTCTGTATTTTCAAACACTTTCTCAGCAGATAGTTAACGGAGGCAAGTTTCAACGCCTGGAATGTTCGATATTTAAATTAGACTTAGTGGAGAGTTTCATCGTAAATGGAATGAAGAGGTTCACAAAACTAAATTTAGTTATTTTGAACACTGAGCAGCATCTTGCTTATAATTTTTTCTGGTTTTAATATACAAAACTAGCCATTTAAAACTTGAAGTTATTATAGAAACATAGATCTCATATTCTCACAAGTTTGGAAACTAACGTTTAAATTTAAAGCTTGAATAATTTGGTCACAAAAACATCACTGGCCACTCGGTAATTAAAAATAGACACCTGTGAAGAAAAACAATTTCGGTGAATTCCACGTCTAAAACACACAACATACCCAATGCATGCATAGTATCTTATTTTCTCCTGCAATTACATAATTTCTGGTCGACATAAAACACTAACCCCATCACATTGTATCGAGCAGGTTACGGCTTTAGATCCTTTAAAAAGTCTGTTCGCGCTGAGCCGACTGGCACACTCTCCAGCGAAAGAAATCAGGTGAACTATATTCTCCCTCAATGAACATGACTTAACACTTTGACTACGATTCTCCGCACAGGTAAAATTACATGCCGACAAATATCTCTACTGTGCATTTAAAAATGAAGGATTATCGTTTCACGAATTTGGTTACTCCATTAATTTTCTTTCTAATCAGAACTAGCTTATTCGATTGATGAACACAAATTTGACGAAAACTCAAAAATTTGTATATATACACGATAGTGCTTTGGTTACATTATGATAGGTTAGGTGATCGCGTGTACCATATATGACCCACTCCGGAGTCAACGTGTTAAATGAGGGCCATAAGAAATAAGATTGGCCATGACCGACAGCTCAAAACAACGAGGTTGCTTTTTTTTTTTAAGCGAAGGACACCGCCGCTCGTGAGTGGGGCCAGGTTGAGCCTAGAGTCAGGTGTGCTCTGGGTGCTTCACTGGAAGTTTGTCCTCGAATTTTTTACGTATTGTGAGTGGAACGTAATAATTCGTCCGAATGCAATTGGTGAACCACGATTTATTCCTTCCCTCGTTTCGGACGGCAGCTGCTCTGAATGAGTAGGATCATTTATCACGATAAGTCGCTAGTTCTTGTCCATGGTTTTATCTATTTTTTCAGTAATGATTTATAATCAAAGCTGAAACGCTTCGATTTTATGAGGTAAAAAGCATTTTTATTTATAGAAGCCGACTTTGCTCACTATTAGGCAGTGCAAAATTAGAAAATACTACCAGTGGCCGATGCGATCGATGAAAATACTCGCAGAAATTGAAAATGTAAACCAATTTCGAAACGCGTCTCCAAAATCTGGGTAGAAAACACCTAAAAATGAAAATTGAAAATGAACTGCACAAAGAAGCTTTACTGGAGCAACTTACGGTTAAATTGCTTTCATATTCGGTTCGGGGAGACGAGTGAATACAACAACACGTGTACTTCAAACACGGCGCCGCACATAATTCTGACGCAGCAATATTATCTCTGCAGGCAAAGTATGGATGAGCTATTACCCTAATGCAGGCTGAACGCCAGGCTATCAGATGAAATCTGTTGACAAAGTCTCCCTACAGGGCCGCTAGCAGCACCAATGTACAGAAGATTACATCCTAGAGAGGGTAGCCTTCATCTCGTGCACACGTATGTACTTCAAGATTAAAAAATAGAGTGATGATTGCGCTAACAAGCATCGCTTTCTTAGGCAACACGTTTTTCTCGTTCTCATCAACTAACTGCGAAGGTAACAAACTGCACGAGAATTGCAAACAGGATAAACAAAGATAAATCATTAAGAGTAGGGTCGATTACGAGGTTAGTTGCGTCAGAACTTCACTAATAATCTAGCACTGACAAAAGCCAAAAGGAATGAGAATGCTTTATGAGAGATCGATTTCATATTAAAGTAACTCGCTGCACAAAGTTTACGTACATCACTGTCACTTTATTATAACTGCGCATGTTAACTACGCACTGCACTTAGTACGCACGAACGTTTCTTTAACCTGTGAAAATCGTATTTCCTCTGCTAGAAACTGCAGAATTAAGACATGTCTTTCCCCAATTTAATGTATTCCTATGCACCCCTTAGAGCCAAATTCAAGTCAAGGGCGTTTCTCACATAACATGTGCTCCAAACATGCTACTTTCTTCTTAAAGTCATGGATGGTTTTATATTCAACTTTTCCAACGCATTCGTTTCCAGGGATCCCGTCGAAATTCCAATCAATTAAATATCAATGACATGAAAAACGAAAATCCCATAATTTCTCTGAGCGTTTTTCATGCCGGAACACTTGACTGGACGGAGTCGATAAGAGCAACACCGGATAAGAGTGCTGGCCCGTGATGCCTTATAATTGGAGTCTCTCTGACGCACACTGCGTGCACTCTAACACACCCTTGTTCTCAGGGATCTTTTGGTATTTTAACTCGGGTCATTTCATTTGGAACTTATCGACTACTTTACGGTATACTAGTCGATAGCTCAGCTCGTACACATTATAGCATTAACAGGTCACAAAAGTAGCCATCACACCACCAGCCATCACACCACCAGCCATCACACCGCCAGCCATCACACCGCCAGCCATCACACCGCCAGCCACACTTAACAGGTAATTCCTTCTCGCTAAATGTAATTAAGTAGCCCTGTGGAGAGAAAAAAAATACATTCAGTTATCTAGACCACCCTAATGCCGCAGTTGAAATTATTCCCGACTCTGGAGTCCGCTTTAAAGGAGTCCTGTCCCTGTGGAATTGCTAAATAAATGGAGGCCTTCTCAGAAGTTGCATTACTTGGAGTTTCCTAGGGGCGAAAACCGGAACAAAAGTCAACACCATTCATTAACTTGACGACTACATTGAACCAGTTGACTTCGATTCTCTACACAGGTAAAATTCTACGCCGACAAATATCTCTACTGTGAATTTAAAAATGAAGGATTTTGGTTTCACAAAATTGGGTACTTTATTAATTTTCTTTCTAATCAGAACTAGCTTATTCGATTGATGAACTCAAATTTGAAGAAGACTCGAAAATTCGTATTTCTAAATGACAGTGCTTTGGTTACGTTAGGTTAGGTTAGATGATCGCGTGTACCATATATGACCCACTTCGGAGTCAACGTGTTAACCAGTTGAGCATCCCTTGCGTGTTGGTGTGTTTACGATGGGTTACCATTATTAATAAAAAGCGATCGTCCTTGCGATGCTCTCTGACAGCCTTCATCTTATTTGTGTAATTAAATTATTAAAATAAGGAAACTCGAGCAATATCCTTGTATTTGATTGCTTCAGTAGGTGATTGATCGACTCGTATGTCTTCTATACTTAAGTTCTGAAATTACCTGCCGCAAATTCCAAATGGAAATTAGAGTTTACAGATCGAAGACGTAAATTTGGTCCCAGGGAAACGATATTACTGAAAAATGATGGACAGGAGAATACATGATGATAGGGACGAGAGAACGATGACGAATAAAAACGAGAAGGAAAACATCAAAATCTCAACCCTCATGAGCTCCTGGTACGTTGCAATGCAACACGCGTACATACCAGTATGTGGTAGTGCGGACAGCGTCCCAAAATTAGTATCACTATCAATAAAAATTAGAATCACTATCAATAAAAATTAGAATCACTATCAATAAAATTAGTATCCCTATCAATAAAATTAGTATCCTTATCAATAAAATTAGTATCCCTATCAATAAAATTAGTATCCCTATCAATAACACTAGTATCCCTATCAGTTACACTAGTATCCCTATCAATAACGCTAGTATCCCCATCAGTAACGCTAGTATCCCCATCAGTAGCACTATGTAGTATCCCTATCATTAAATCACATATTCCAGCTAAAATACTCTGGTACAATTAAAGCTAGGCAGCATACTTGAGTAACGAGAATTCCTCGAGGCCATCAAAGTTGCACTAAAAGCAAAGGTATACCCAATGACAAAACGAAACCTTGAAAGTTAGAGTACAAAGTCATATTTCTAGAATCGATTCACAGAAATGTTGCACTGCTTATCAAGTTACCTCGTAGAGCCGCTGGCGATTTCATGGTTGAACAAATTATTGCTTGATTTGAATACACACAAATCCCCAAACGCGTGCATTTCACAGAAACGTTAAACATCCATAATAATTTCATTAAAAAGCCTAAAACATGGCGATTTGACAACCGTTGGAGCATTTTCTGTTCTTGCAAGTGAATATCGATACAAACACTTGCAGGATCCGCCCACCATAACACTTGTCAACACAACTGACTCCACATTTTTTATGAAATGCACCTGTAGAGATCTGTAAGTTTCTCTTTCGAATCCAGTTACTACTGGAAATAGTCTTTCACATCCGGGAGGTTGGATAGAACAAATATGAAATTTACGCGTTGACCCGAGCGGTGATATTTCAGGTGAACATTTGCTCAGACAAGAATGCACTAGTTTTTGTAGTTAGTGTGAATTGGCTGCAACGAAGAGGCATTGAGTTCAAAAAATTGAAAATCAATTCTATGATGAATGTTAGGAAATTTTGGACTTTCACGAGCATAAGCCGTGGACATTAGCTCTTGGCTTCGAGTTGAAGAAATTAACAAGCGCTCGCTGGCTATTCAATAAATTGTAAGTTATGCCATCAAAAATCTCCAGCAAGAAAACTTTTTCTCTTAGGAACGAAATAAAAATACTGGCTTAGTTATGAGCGGTGTTAACTGCGTCTGACTTTGTTATATTGTTGAAAGTTTCCAAGAGCTTTCCCACACATGTGAAGGTTCTATCTTCACGCGGGAATTCTAAGGCTTAAGAACAAAAGCAGCACAATAAGGCAATAACATTTATGTTAGCCTTTAAATCAACAGAAGTCATTTTAAAAGTTCAGTTGGAATGTATTTGTTACTTTCCCCTTGGCCCGGCGAAGGACGAAGCCCAAGAACACCTGCGTACGGAGTGGCTTCGTGCCAGGTACGCGGCCTCCACGCGCATGTCAAACCTGAAATTCTTAAATTCATCAATATCCTACGCATGAAATTTCTATTCTCTGGTGACGAAATAAAATCGATGCGAGTTACGCATCGATTCGGCATCGAAGTTACGGTATGTTGATGTAAATTGTATGTTGTATGCAAGTTGTAAATCAAAGTGAGTTACGCTCTGATTGTAAGTTACTGTGCATTGATGTAAGTTGCATGTTGTATGCAAGTTATAAATCGATGCGAGTTACGCTCTGGTTGTAAGTTACGGTATATTGATGTAAGTTGTATGTTGTATGCAAGTTGTAAATCGACGTGAATTACGCTCTTATTGAAAGTTTAATAGAAAACACGAGCGGCAAAATTCTATCAGACTATGAATAAAATTGTCTGTCATCGCCTTATTCCTTTTAATCTCTTGAAAAAAATATCATGTCTTGTCCAAATTACAACCTTTCGCGCTGTGTTTTCTTTTCGAACATCAACGCAGAGTTTTCCCCCGTAAAATTCTCCAGGCAAGACATGTAGAGAACTGTTGCATCTGAGAGCGAACATGAGTGGACATTCAAAGGCAATCACAGTGTTTGTGCAATAAATAATATATTGAACGGTTGTCGTCATGCCTCTTTACAGTATTCAGTCAGATTTTACACAAGAGCAACTCTTAATTTTGTGTTACAGACTTGACCGCTAACGGCGACAGCACAACAGAACGTCTACACTCTCCACTCGACTGGAGTCCTGGCGTACCAAGTGCGTCAATTACACGCAAACTTGCGTGTTCTACACTGGCTGGCGGACGTGAACGAAGATAAGTCCTGATGAATCCGATATCCGTTGGAGGCTATTCGTTAATAAAAGTTGCCGGTCACTACGACGATTGCTAGCTACAGCTGCTCTCACTTTCATGCTACAGCTGCTCTCACTTTCATGCTCCAACCAACGATATGGTGTCTAACCAAGAGCTCGGCTACTGAGATCAGAATTGGTCCATGAGTTATTTTCCAAGGCTGTGGTCCAGCTTTTCGTGCACGGCCTTGCTTTCTGCCAGCCGCTTTGCAACAGGATTGCGTAACATTCAAATATTTCGAACATTTGTTAAGAGAAAGTATTAAAACATGTGCATTTGAACTATTACTTTGAAAGAATAAATTCGGTCTTGAGACTGCCACGTGTTTGTATTTATGTTGGATTGGCTCGAATTCGTATACTATTTATCAATTGAAATTTCGCACCGTTACAATTCAAAGTAACTTCTGTTACGTGTGTCTCTCATAACGAAAACTGCTGACCAGCACAAGCACAGCCATCAATATATTATGACAGGATCCTCCTTATATACCAGGCCCTCCCTTCACTCAGTTTCTCTGATATTGTATCAATTAGAAGATTCAATTCACTATTCTGTTTAGTTTTCATAGTTATACGTAAGTTTCTTTTATGTGCGACGTCATTTTGCTACTTTGACATTATCATGTTCGGGGACACACAAACCCACCTTTAGTATCTCCTGGGATATATTGTCCTAGATAGCGCCTAGGTTAAACACGAATAGCGAAACTTATTAGAACATATTTTACAGAACGAGCGCCAGTAGGTTTATCCGACGCTTAGTATCGAAATAGTTTCACCATTGCAATTGCTCTTTTTCTTCAGACCTGACTAACCTGAATGAACGCTATGTATGTAGTGTTGCTATATCTCAAGAATAATTTTTTCGTTTGATCCACCAGATCAATAGCTACAGCTGTTCCTGGAGTACCGTTCACAGGTCACGCTACTCCCCCTCGTGCATTCGTACGCTCTCTTGTTCGAGGTCATCGAACTCTAAATGTATACGGCCTCATTATTACCGTCATCGAACTTCAATTCCAAAATCACAATGGCACTTGAATATTCTAGCAGCACACCACTGCTTCAATTATAATATACATCTCTTCGCTGCAACACGCACACTCTCACGTCTCGCACGCAGAAGCACTTGAACAAAAAATAACGTTTCGTCAACAAATCGTTCAATGCTGTGACAAGGGGGTAGAAGTTCCAAGATAAAAACAGCAAATCGTCAATAAGATATGCAGAGCCCGTAGCGCAGTGGTAATGCAATCAGCTTTCAAATGAGGGGGTCGCAGGTTCTATACTCGCGGCTACGCTGGTGGATTTTCATAGTCCCAGAGTTTCCCTTGGAAAGAAATCTTGAGGCTCACATTTCTCACTGCACTCACGTAGTCTGTGAGTACTATGAAGGAATTAAAATTCGATTGGTTGAGCTGTAAGTCAGCTTTGCTGGAATAAAGTTTCTTCCAAATGGATTCACCGAATTATTCCTCAACCAAGCGCTACGTTCGGAGGGCTTCACGCTCGCTGAGTCTTCAAAAAAAACGTATTAAAAGATTCCCCCAGACAGTGCGTTCGAGCTAAAGGCCGTCCAGGTGACAAGTCAGACCAGTCTCACGGAACAGATGCGAGGCCTCGAAACTGGCTCGCAATGACGCACCCGCAAGTTTTTTACGCATAACGCGGACTCGAGCTCGTGCGGCATGTCGTAAGATGAATGAAGGGCCCACAACAATTGCAGTGTATATTTATAAAACTAGTGCTCTTGGTTAGGTGCTTAGTTAAGGAAACCCGGCACAAAAGCGAGTTGAACTAGCGTTCTAGGATACGCTAAGGCTAGTCGTTTTTGAAAATATTCAGCGACGTCATGAATTGACTTCCTTGAAACTTAGAGCCACTTATAATCAACATAGAAATGTAAGGTCCCCATTAGATAATGATACGAGGACCGCAGTCGTATGAACCTTTAAAATTCCTGCAAAAAAATAAGAATCGCGAACCTCTCCCAGAGTGACGCACGCTTCTGAAGTGAGAAAACTCCCTGTTCACACTAATGTTACGGAGAGGAGCACAGAAAAAATACCAATAAAATGCTCGAGCAGCTCCACTGTACTCGATGGAGGATAAAAACTTGTTTCTTCCACCAATGAAAAGGGATAGAAAATAAAAAAAAACAAGACTTAAATGCCATGGGCAAAGCCTTGCATAGAGCTGTGGCCTATCAGCGTTAGGAAACCACCGCCTTTTGTTTATGGCTGGTGTAACGCTGGTGGTGATGACGTGGTGTAACGCTGGTGGTGATGGCGAGGTGTAACGCTGGTGGTGATGGTGGGGTGTAACGCTGGAACGCTGGTGGTGATGGCGAGGTGTAACGCTGGTGGTGATGGCGGGGTGTAATGCTGGTGGTGATGGTGCGGTGTAACGCTGGTGGTGATGACGTGGTGTAAAAAAGTTTGGACTCCTATATTTTTTTAACAAGCGCCCGGAGCATGAGATCAGCCTCCCGTTCTACGACTTTGGTGTCGTGCGTTGGTGCTGTCAAGGGAGGTGTATTTTGTGCGTCTGACTTCACACGTTGCAATCGGCTTGGTCCTTTGAATGAATCGGACTCGCCATCTCGTAGGATGGGCTCGGCAAAGCAAAGGGTATTAAAGGCATTGTTTTACAACGTGCAGCACTGAGAGACGTTTTAAAGAAGCTTCTCCCCATGTATGACGTCACAATTGTGTGTTGTGCATGTGGGACGTCACAATTGTGTTGTGCATGTGGGACGTCACAATTGTGTGTTGTGCTTGTATGACGTCACAATTGTGTTGTGAATGTGACGACGCACATCACGGAAATGCACTCCATGTGCTCAAGACTACACACGTTACTCAGGTGTTTGCTTACGAGAATACGACCGAAAACATCACGCAAACATGAAATGGGAACCTCATAACCCAAGCGCGGTCTCTCCTTCTTCCCACATCCCTCCTAGCTTGGAAGCTGCTGCAGTGCCAGGCGTCACTGAGCGGCTACACCTAATTAATCATGGGAGAGAATTAACATACAATAAAAATATCCCCGTGCCTTGTTATGATTATTTATCTCACATCCAAAGGCGCGCTGGGAGAGCGGTGCTGACGTCACCTAGAGGTCAGGACTGCAGAGGGCAGGCGTGAGTAGCCGCCTGTTGCCACGTCGACTGCAGCCCGTCACGTTCGCCTGTCAGGTGTGACTGCCCGTCAGTCAGGTGCACATGGCAGCGGACTGTGGAGAATTGGCGTATACCGGGCAGGCCACGTACCGGGCAGGCCACGTACTGGGCAGGCCACGTACCG